>VZTT01029621.1:32197-42451 GCA_013400855.1 Buphagus erythrorhynchus | reverse complement strand
GTTCTAGCTGAGGAATTGAACCTTTCTTTATGTTGTTAATTGCTTGTAATATGTGGAGCACAAATAAAATCTATACAATATTTTGAAACTTTTTAGTTCAGAAATATCAATAGAAAATTTAAATAGTTCAGGATCCTGGTAACAGTTGTAAAACAGAGCTGCTTGAAAGAAGTGGCCTCACTATTGTGGGAATAGGCTTTGATTTTCCAATTTAAAAATTTCTGGAAGAACCTCTGTTTAAGGAAAAAAAAGGAAAAAGGATTGTCTTGATTAAACGTTCTTCTTTAATTTATATATCTGTTTTGTCGCATCATTTTAACATCTCATGTCTTCATCTGCTCTTTCATCTTGGACTTGCTGTGTATTTCATCATCATCCATTTAGAAAATTGGTGTCATCAACTGCTTTATACAAATACCTTGTTGACTTGGGGTTAATTACTTGCAGTGTAACTTAAAGTGCAGCTGCTAAAATGACTACAACCAGCCTGGTTTACTTGTGACTGCTGCTCACTTTGAACCAGGCTGAGCCATGCTGTTGGGCTGACTTGGGCAGTTGAGCTGACATGCAATTTGTATTACTCTTCCCGAAGGTTTTTGTGTCTTTTGGTCTAGGGGAGGGTGGGCTTGAGCACATGGTTCACATTCTGATGTCTTCCCAGTATTAAAGACCACAGCAAATCTGCATTTGTGTAAATACCTGTATGTTGTGCTAGTTAGGCCCAAATTTGTTACTTAACAACTTTTATACCTAATTATTACAGTGGTTTTTAATATTTTATTTAAACAAATGAAGGATTTCTAAAATTCAAGATCCAGTCTTAATGCCCTGCTTTAAGTTTGGGGCCAGTCTAAGCCACATTAGTGAAAAACTTTTAACAGCTGTGCAGTGATGCACAGTTTGAGGAAGCTGCTCTTAATGGGACTTGAACAGTGTCTTAAACCTCATTAAAAATAGATTTATATTGATCTGATACCATTCAGCATGCTTTTTGTTGTCTACAAAAGAAAGTTGTTGTTCCTACAAAAGGCAATGAATATTTTTGTAATAATGGCATGCATTAATACTGAATGAGATGTTCTTTCACAGTATTCCATTACTAATGTTTTAAATTATGCACTTTTAGAGCTGGGATACCTGGCTTCTTGAAGATATGACTAATTGCTTCTCTGTGTATTAATACTGCCTGAAAGTATTTTAATAGTTGTGAGGGACCTTAAGTGTAGATGTTGCATCTGACAATGAAGAGGACTAGCTTCATGTAAAAACTTCTCACATTTGTGTTCACTTAGGAATGATAAGTTTTGGAGAAACACTCCATTTTCAAATGAGCTTGTTTTTTGCAACAATTTCTCTTTTGACTTACCTTGTCTATAGACAAAGCATGAAATGGCAACTTTTCACCAGCACTTTTCAGACAGATAAAATTCAATAAACTCCTGTTCTCCCTAGATTCTGTACAAGTGTTGTTTGTTTCTTTAATTTAAACATGTAAACACGATCAGTTGAGGGGAGAGGATGGGGGGCAGAAAGGAAAAAAAAAAAACCCACAACTTTTGAAAGGTTTCAGCTATCAAAATAAGCATGTAAAATGTATGTGGGTAGTAAATCTAGTGTTAAACTATTAAACTGAACTATTTGTCATTTTTATTTCTGTGTCTTGAGTAGGTAAAGATACAGCAATTATCTGTAAACAAGTGTACAGACTATTAGGATGGGATAAAATTACTGTTTTCCTTCATACGAACTTTAGAGAAAAGGTTTCTTAGCCTTCATTTTAAATTATGAATGAAGATTTAAATTTACTAGCATATTACCAGAAACCTGAAATGTTAAACTTTTATACTGCTGTATTCTTAGTAGCTTACTTTTAATGTCTTCACATCTGGAACAAGGACTTTTAATTTCAAAACTGTAAAATTGCCAGTGTGTGTCCAAATCAGCTGAGGTGCCTTCTCCTTGCTATGCCCCACTCCTCCTGCCATCCCCATGTGAACAAACATACAGGGATACAGGGGAAGCTGAGGAGAAGCTTGTCAAGAGAAAAAATGAGTTGTAAGGCTTTATTTATATCCATCATGCAGTAGATAAAATGATCCCTTGGGGACAGCTGACATTTAACACTGACTGGCAATTACTTCCAGCTGGGGATGATGCTGCTTGTAGAACAGTAGTAAAGGAAACTCTTTCCTTTTGTACTGAAATGTCTGCTGTAGTAGTTCCCCAGCAGTAAAGAGAAAATCTGGATGCAAATGGAGAGTAGAAGGAGGAGTTGTAGACTAAAGGAGTTGTGAATCAGTATGGAAACAAAAACAAGAGTGGGGAGGGTGGGTATTGTTTTTTGTGTTTTTAATCCTCTGCACCCTGCCTCTTTCTCAGTAGGAGATTTAGAAAGGAAAAATGCATTTCTCAGCACCAAGCCTTGCTGAATGATTTCATATAATTTTTTTAAATGCAGTGTTCTCAGGAACCTGGTACTGAACCTGGATTTGCCCTATTTAAGTCTACCTCTCTGTGAAGCTTATTCATCATTACTTTTGGAGAGATTGAGTTAAGTAGAGCTTGAAGCTGAACAAGAACTTTGCATCAGAGGGTACTCTTTGGTCTTCTTTAAAAATGAGATGGGTCTCCTGTGATGGGGAAAACTGCATCATTTAAGGTTTTCTAGAAAAATCCTAGATGCTAAGAGTAGGTGGGCAGCTCTGAGTATGAATTTCAATACCTCAGAATGCTCAAAGCTTTAATTTTAAAGATTTTTGCAGTTACTCAGAGCTTTGACTTCTCTGTTAGTGGAAGTGCTAATCATCATCTTGCTAGTTGGACACTTTGTTAAAACATGTCAGCATTCACACCAAGTCTACCATCAAAATACTGAAGCCTTTAAATGAATTTATATTTGCAGTTTGTGTTAGTATACCTGGAAACTGGTGCTTTTTTCTTACAGAAAAAAAAATTCTGTTAATGTCATCTACCATGAAAATTTTTCATTTAGACAGACTGTTTTGGTTTTTTTTTTCAATTGTATTAACAGAGTATGTGAGGCATAAATGTGTTCAGAACCTACTGTTCAGTTTTGCCTGTAGGTCAGGTCTAGCTCTGTACCTGTTGGGAATAGAAAATCTTCACCTACAGTGGGCAGAACTCTGGTCTCCCTTTGCTCCAGGCTGTTGCAAATGTGGAAATGGCCTGAGGTGATCATGTGTTCTACCTATGTACACTGGAGGAATAGAATTATTTAATTTAGTTCAGCCCATCCCCTACATCAATATTGAGTTGTTTTTCTGGTTTGGTATGTATTTCTTTTCTTTTAGGTAACACCACATGGGGTTTCCTTCCAGTTTCCTTTTGAAGAACATCACTTCTGTATTGGAAGCTTCACTTGTATTAGCTGTGCTGAGGGCATAAATCACTGAAGTAACTTTTATCCTCAGCTGTTTGGTATCATGAATCTTTGTCCTGATGCTTGTTTGGTTACAGATGTTGGCTACATACCAAAAATAGGATTCTTCTTTTACCTTAAAAATTTCCTGACTATGAATAGTCAGTGTTGCTATAGAGAAAGCATCCATCATAGAGGCCTCATTTTACAGTAGTCTTGCAACAGAAGTTGCCCTTCAGTTAAAACATGTAAAACTGCCATGGTATTGTTAGAAGAAGCATTTTAATATAGAAGATCACAGTGAGTTCCTCTGTAAGGTACTTTCTGCAGGTTTTCTTCCTGTCTTAATGGGAGGGGAAAAAAATCAGAGAAAAACCTAAGTCAAAAATTCAGGTTGCTGCAGTTTGAAGTATGTTAATTTGGTGACTGATTCTTAACATAAAATCATTAGCAGAGCTATCAGTAACATGAGAGTTACTGGAAGTTTGAATGTCACTGTGTAGTTTGGATCAAATAGCTCTAATAATTCATGACAAAAAGTAAGACATTTTTGTTTCTTTAAATCTCAGGCAAGCACCTAAGGAAGCCAGTAAAGGGAATTTAAAAGTTTTGTTCACTAGCATGTACTTAAATCTTTTTATGTAGTCTGATTGGTAAGTATTGCATGGAGCTGTGGAAGCAGTTCCTCATCTTGATTTTGCATTACCTGAAGGGAATTGTTAAGAGTTTAATCTGGATTTGGCAACAATTCCTGTAAAAAGCTGGTGGTTATCAATGTATTTAGAACAAAAAATGTCATATTCAAGTATAGAAAGTTTACTTAGCTGTGTATATTGTGTATTAGAAAGGATTATCTTCTTTTGAATTTGCTTTACAGTTGTATGGAATAAAAATGTGTCCTTCCAGTACCCAAATGTTATGTGACTTGCGAGCATATTATGCTATTTCTGTTTTTCTGATACAAGAGAGCCCCTACAGTGATAACTCCTCCAGGGTTTATTGTTCCTAACAAGGTCTCTCTTAAACCTGCTGGGCTGCAGATTCTAACTTCAGAAACTGCCACTTCACTCCTAATTACAAATGGGACAGATGCACTTTAACACTATAAATATTTTAATGGCTGTTATTTAGTACCAAGTTGTCTTAACATTTTAAGTGTTCCTGTGAATGTGAAAAAGCATAATGCATCAGAGCTTGGGTGAGTTTTAGTGTAAGTGTAACTTTTTTTAATGCTTCTTTTGCCTTTCAGTTTTCAGAAGTTAGCATATAATTAGCATATCATCTGTAATTGTGCAATTCTCTCTAAATTTGTGTGGAGAAATTGCTTGGTTTAAACATTACTTAAAAGTGGTTGTAAATTTCAGACCAATTGATTTAAATGTTTAAGACAAATCCACAGATAAGATTACAAATCTTAATGTGCTCTTGAGAGGAGTTGCAGCGATGGCTCTGCCTTCTTTTGAGAGCTACTCATTATTTTGTCCTCTAAGTTGCATTGTAACTTCTTTGTTGGGTATAAAGCAGCTTTTTTTTTTTTTTAAGCTGATAGCGTAGAAGGGTTTGCACTGAGGTTCAAGGTGATGTATTAACCTACAGGTGAAGCTTGAAATGCCTCTTTTTATTAGTTGTCTTAAAGGACACAAAACAAGAATTCAGTGAATAACATTACATAAAACCTCTTTACTTTGACAGAGAACGTAATTGACGCCAAAGCAAGAGTATACTAAAATGCTTGTAGCTTTCAGTAGTAGTAATAGCCTCACCTAAAGCTGAGGCATTGCGGGAAAATAGTGAAAGAAAGATCATTGAGGCACTGTAGTAGTAAGGTAAAGATTGGACTGAAATAGTAGGGCATGAGTGATAACTGTCTATTAAAACAGCTGCTGGTGAATAATACTGAATGTTATTTGGCCTTAATGGTTTTGTCTGTATGGGAAAAGTCATGATGGTGTTTATGATCTTTGCTTCAACCATGCTTAAAACTTCCCTTAATAACAGAACTTGGGGAGGGAAAAAAAAAACAAACCAACCTTTACAGCTTTATTCTGAAGATATACACTGCTCTGTAGATCTTGAACTTCAATATAGTTTGCAGTGACAAGTGTCTGCTGGCTCACTCTGTGGTCAGACAACTGTGGGCAGACACCTTAATCAGATTACAAATTTGAAATTTCCACACAGTGAAATGTGTCTGGAGTCCCTGTTTCTCATGGGGTAGAAGGAAGAGATAGTAATCCAAATTTCTCCTTATTTAAGGCTTAATTCTAATTAATGGTAGGAATGATTCTATATGGTCTCTTTCCTTTAGTACTGTTAGGTCTCTGTTAGTAGTTAGGTTCACATTTGGTAGTGGAATTAATAAAAGTGTATCAAAGATCCTCTTTGATAAAACTTTTAGTTCTCAGAGATCTTCCATTTATTGCTGGAGTTTGGGAGCATGTGTAGAAGAAGACACCTTTCTTCTGAACACAACTGGCTAGTGGGACAAGAGAGAAGATCCCTGTACTGCTAACCAGGTCATGGTTTATCATCAGTCACACACAAAAGCTCTCATTTGAGATGTTCTTCGGGAAAGTGCAGCCTAGATGGGCGAAGAAAGAGCACACAGGTCAGTGCCTATGTAACAGTTACTGACTTGACCATTTGATCTTTTTGAAATAATGTACACGGTCTCTAGCTAAAATTAGTACATATGATGATTGATCTGGATGTGCCTAGTGGCTTGACAAATACCTTGAAAATTGAAGTCTGTTTGTTACCTGTATTCTAGTGGATCCACTAAAGACTTGTGCTTCCTGCTGCAGTGTCACACTGTCAGGAAGAAAGCTGCTGCAGTGGATCTCTTGCTTCCAAATGCCCCAATGTGTTAAAGTAGGTCAGAAATTGCATAAGATGCCATTACTGGAAACTGCTGTAGGCTGACTTGCATATGAAAAGTCAGCAGTGCCACTGGCAAATGCACTCTGACAAAGAGGAATGCAGCCATGGTTTAAAACATGACAAGAGCTCTCTGAAATCTCCCCAGGATACGAATGGCTGTTGGAATCGTGAGATGTCTTTGCCCCTTCAGTTCATGTTCCTGCTATCTGCTGAGCCAGAGCTGCCTGCCTGGCTTGTCAGGGGGCTCACATTGTTCTTATCTGCAGGGAACTCGGGCACATGGCTCCTTAACTCCTTCTGCACCACAAAAAACACATTCTGTGTTCCCCTGCTTGCCAAGCTCCTTGAGAACAAACACACAGTACACTGCCAGTCATGTAAATGCAAGAATCTGTGGTAGCTCTTCCACTGGCTGAGTGGTTGCTGGTGATCAGTAAGGGCCAGTGGGAGTGTGGGGATAAGTGCACAAGTCTCTGCAGTTTCTCCTGTTCAGTTTAACACCACCAAGCCCAGGGAGCACTGAGCAGGGGATGGCATGTGCATTTTCTCTCTTCCATAGTACTGTTTCAGAGCTTTAGCACATTCCTGGATATCCAATTCATGCAGTATTTTACCCTCTGTATAGAGTTACCAAAATGTGCAAATAGAGAAGGAAAAAATAATTCTGGAAGTATCTTCATCGCTCCTCAGGGTGCCTGCTTGTTCTGCTCTATGTGCCTCCTGTGCCCATGAAATCAGACCCACTTGGTTAGGAATGTCTCTTGGCCCACTCTCTTCCATGCCCTTGTACTTCACTACAATTTACTTTCAGGTGTTTTTATCTTTTAAGAATTTGAACACTGGAAAGGACTGTCTCCTGTTTTATTGGGGTTTTTTTTGCTACTGATACTTTCATATAATCTTTTCTAACACAAGTTTAACCAGTTGAATAGAAACAAAAGGACTCCCAGTTGGGGGGATTATATCCATTAGTAATCAGAGTGGGGTATATTTGGCTGCAATTATCTTTAAAAATTATCATTATATTTTTAAATTATCTTTTAGTCTAGTGTATTTTTAAACTGTCAATGGTCTGTTAGTCAGAAAATATACTGGTTGGTGAAACATTTTCCAAAGGTTTGAAATATGGGCACTCCTCCATGAAATGAAAGAATTTGCAGTAATTTCTGAAAAAAATCTTCACCATCCAGGACTGCTTTATTTCTTGGAATTGTTGCATCTCTGGTGGTGTATGTGCCCATTTGTCATCATGCCAATCACCCATTTCCTACAGATAAATAGATGGGTCAATACCAGCCATCTCAGGAGCACACACAGTTGTACAGTTAGATGTGCTGGAAGGGTCTGCAGTTAATGTACAAACCACAGCACGTCTCTGCCACTGCAAAAGCTTCTGCTCCTCATTTTGCTGCTCGAGGGCCAACAAATAGTGGTCCGATAAATGCTCTGGTAAAGTTGACTCAGTCATTTGGCAATGGCCTCTAGACAGAGCAGCCGTATCACATCGAATCTTAAGTTAATAGCCTTAATACATTGCCTGATGGCAGAAAACAGTAGGTAGAAGCTTGGCAGAACATTAAGTAGAAGTTTGTAAGCCTAGATAGAATGTTTAGAACTTGGCTTTAGTCATGCTAATGAAATGATGAGAAAATATCAAAAGGTGAGACCGTTTGAAAGTATTAACAATAAAAACCTGGGCTTTCCCCGGGCTCACATCAGCCTGGCCAACCTGATTGCACAGAGACACAGCTGTGGTAACCTACATCTTATTAGCAACAGTTACAGCAGCTTTTCTACGATTTGGTTAATTTAGTATTAGTAATACTTAATGATTTGGTTATGGTAATGTGGACGTGTTATCTTAGTGTTAAGATGCTATTTCCAAACTCTTCAGAAATCAGGAATGTTTATAAAAAGGCGGATTTAGCAGCAGTTCCCGCAGGTTCTCGGCGGAGCCCGGGGCGCGCGCGCGGCTTTTACCGTGAGGGCAGGGGCGAGCCCGGGCCCCTCAGGGGCCGGAGCGGCGGGCGGAGCGCAGGTACGAGTGCGGGCCGGGACAGCGACAGGGACAGCGACAGCGACAGGGCCAGGGCAGCCGCCCAGCCTGGCCGGCGGCGGAGCGGGTGCGGTGCCCGGCGGTGCCCTGGGCTCGGCCCCGCGGGCGCTGGGGCACGGCTTGGCCTGTGCGGGACCCTGGAGCCGGGGAGGGGAAGGCGCTGAGCGCGGGTCCCCGCTCCGGAACCTGTGCGGGGAGACAGCAGGGGCGGCTTGGCCGGGCAGTGAGTGGGGAAGGGGCACAGGCTGTGCCACGGCCGGGCAGTGAGTGGGGAAGGGGCACAGGCTGTGCCGTGGCCGGGCAGTGAGTGGGGAAGGGGAACAGGCTGTGCCATCGCCGAGAGCCCAGCGGGCCGGGGAGCGCAGGTGCCCCCAGCGCTGGAACACACAGGGGCACACATGGGAACTCGGCAAATTTAGGCCGAGTCCTCAAGACGAGGATGCACTTTCTTGGAAAGGAGAGTAATACGGGTGTTGTGGTCAAAAGCTGTCATTCCAAAACAGTAGATTCAAAGCACAAGAATTGCCTCTTAAGAAAATACATGAACATACAAATACCTCTTTTTCTGATGCTTAACTAAGGTGTGGCCTTAAAACATGCTGGCAGCTGTGGAAGCTCTACGGGTTTCTTTTCTACTCCCCTTAAAAAATATCTCTTACCTTTAGCAGAGAGCAGCGTGGGTTCGGTGCGGGCAGTCACCGTGGGCTGTGCGTTCACACCCTGCCTTTCCTTGCAGGAACTTGTTCTCCATGCACTCAGCCCAGTCCTGCTACTGGGAACTTTGCTTGCTGTTTTAATTTCACTCTGCAGAGTCAGAGGCTTAAATTTTACAGAGGTCAGTGCTAGGACATTTTCGTGGGGTTTACTCATTTGAAATGTTTTTTAACTTCTGAACGTGTCAAGACACTTAATGTCCTTGTGGTGCATATTTGTTAAATATAACTGTCTTGCGTATGCCAACAGCTCCTGTAAAAATGCAATTTGCTGCTTTTTTCATAATATGGCATGAAATGTAACTTTTGTTATTTAATATTTGAAAAATGATGTTCAGTTAATGGTGGCAGATTAATTGAATGTAATATTTGTATGTAATACTGTCATTGCTGCATAACCTGGACTTCAATGTCAGGATGATGAAAACTTCGGTTAGCATAGGTCATTTGAACCAAGGGAGAGTATTGGCTGTGTGATTTCATGTATTGTACAAGAATGGTGCTTAGATAATTTTGCCATTTTGTAGCTCTGTTTGCTGCCTTATGTCGGAAGAACACAAACCCTTCTGTTTGCTTACTTCTGCCTTTTGATGTCATCTCATTGTTGCAGGCTTTTCTATCACTTCCTGTGCAGCTTTGCCTGGGACAATGGTTTTCAGTTTTTTAATGGGTCTGTGAGTTCTCTGAGTGGCCGGTGAGGGATTCTTGAAATGTTACAAAACCGAGCCTGCAATAAGTTGTCCAGGGGGCATCTGTAAGAACCAGTGGGCAGCAGTGCCCTCAACAATTTGGGATTTTCAATCTGACAGACTTGATTTAACCTTTGTGACAGATGAGTTCTGTGAAAATGCAGGAAGTTTCCTCTGGTTTGTTACCCCTGAACGGTGGTTCAGCAAGGAGGAGTCGCAGTGACATTAGGTTTTGCAGCCTTTTGAATGGTGTCCAGCTGGAGGAGCAGAACAGGAATGCAGTATGATGTGGGACCCCTAGAGCAGACGGGTCCCTCCCCCGGCAGGCCAAGGACGGGCACTGCAGCACAGCTGAGCCTCTTCAGGAGCAACCTACACGGATCACACGGCTCAGGGCAGCACTCGTGACACGGCACTCGGACAATGAAGTATTGTTCCCATTTATCTCCTATCCTACACTTGGGGTTGAGACAGAGTTTAATGAATAATAAACCTACACAAATTTGGGGGTTTTCTGGTTTTCCTGAATGTTTTCAG
>VZTT01029621.1:11517-32116 GCA_013400855.1 Buphagus erythrorhynchus | reverse complement strand
GGAAGGGGCACAGGCTGTGCCACGGCCGGGCAGTGAGTGGGGAAGGGGCACAGGCTGTGCCGTGGCCGGGCAGTGAGTCGGGAAGGGGCACAGGCTGTGCCGTGGCCGGGCAGTGAGTGGGGAAGGGGCACAGGCTGTGCCGTGGCCGGGCAGTGAGTGGGGAAGGGGCACAGGCTGTGCCATCGCCGAGAGCCCAGCGGGCCGGGGAGCGCAGGTGCCCCCAGCGCTGGAACACACAGGGGCACACATGGGAACTCGGCAAATTTAGGCCGAGTCCTCAAGACGAGGATGCACTTTCTTGGAAAGGAGAGTAATACGGGTGTTGTGGTCAAAAGCTGTCATTCCAAAACAGTAGATTCAAAGCACAAGAATTGCCTCTTAAGAAAATACATGAACATACAAATACCTCTTTTTCTGATGCTTAACTAAGGTGTGGCCTTAAAACATGCTGGCAGCTGTGGAAGCTCTACGGGTTAATTTTCTACTCCCCTTAAAAAATATCTCTTACCTTTAGCAGAGAGCAGCGTGGGTTCGGTGCGGGCAGTCACCGTGGGCTGTGCGTTCACACCCTGCCTTTCCTTGCAGGAACTTGTTCTCCATGCACTCAGCCCAGTCCTGCTACTGGGAACTTTGCTTGCTGTTTTAATTTCACTCTGCAGAGTCAGAGGCTTAAATTTTACAGAGGTCAGTGCTAGGACATTTTCGTGGGGTTTACTCATTTGAAATGTTTTTTAACTTCTAAACGTGTCAAGACACTTAATGTCCTTGTGGTGCATATTTGTTAAATATAACTGTCTTGCGTATGCCAACAGCTCCTGTAAAAATGCAATTTGCTGCTTTTTTCATAATATGGCATGAAATGTAACTTTTGTTATTTAATATTTGAAAAATGATGTTCAGTTAATGGTGGCAGATTAATTGAATGTAATATTTGTATGTAATACTGTCATTGCTGCATAACCTGGACTTCAATGTCAGGATGATGAAAACTTCGGTTAGCATAGGTCATTTGAACCAAGGGAGAGTATTGGCTGTGTGATTTCATGTATTGTACAAGAATGGTGCTTAGATAATTTTGCCATTTTGTAGCTCTGTTTGCTGCCTTATGTCGGAAGAACACAAACCCTTCTGTTTGCTTACTTCTGCCTTTTGATGTCATCTCATTGTTGCAGGCTTTTCTATCACTTCCTGTGCAGCTTTGCCTGGGACAATGGTTTTCAGTTTTTTAATGGGTCTGTGAGTTCTCTGAGTGGCCGGTGAGGGATTCTTGAAATGTTACAAAACCGAGCCTGCAATAAGTTGTCCAGGGGGCATCTGTAAGAACCAGTGGGCAGCAGTGCCCTCAACAATTTGGGATTTTCAATCTGACAGACTTGATTTAACCTTTGTGACAGATGAGTTCTGTGAAAATGCAGGAAGTTTCTTCTGGTTTGTTACCCCTGAACTGTGGTTCAGCAAGGAGGAGTCGCAGTGACATTAGGTTTTGCAGCCTTTTGAATGGTATCCAGCTGGAGGAGCAGAACAGGAATGCAGTATGATGTGGGACCCCTAGAGCAGACGGGTCCCTCCCCCGGCAGGCCAAGGACGGGCACTGCAGCACAGCTGAGCCTCTTCAGGAGCAACCTACACGGATCACACGGCTCAGGGCAGCACTCGTGACACGGCACTCGGACAATGAAGTATTGTTCCCATTTATCTCCTATCCTACACTTGGGGTTGAGACAGAGTTTAATGAATAATAAACCTACACAAATTTGGGGGTTTTCTGGTTTTCCTGAATGTTTTCAGGCATTTTTGCTTTCTCACAGAATGTGTGGAATTCAACAAGGTAGTTTTAAATACCATTATTTTTAACCAAGGACAATATTTGTTGTTGTCCTAATGTTTCCATTATTAGCACAGAGCATCTTAATCCTGCAGCAGTTACCATTGCTTGATTCCCTTTTTTTGGAAACATACAGATTTACTACTTAAATGAAGAAAAACATAAACTAGTTTATATGATGGTATCTGGTTGGACAGTCAGAGAAGCTCTAACCAAAAGTATTTGTAATTTCAGAGAGTATTATTTGTAGACTTCATAGAAATCTGTGCTGAGTACTTCTTAGAAAAGATGAAATGGGCTTTTATGATTTTACATTTCCTCAGCTGCTTTGTTGGGTCTTGGGGAGGAGATCCTCAGCTGAAAACATAGCACAAAGAACTAAGGATTCTTTAGAGGAGACTATTTTTCCCAACCAGGTTCACCATCAGCTTAATGTTTCAGAATCATTCTGATAGTAACTTCTGGAGCACTGACACAAAAGAAGGTAAGGGTTTTTAGACTTTTTTTTTTAAGAAGCATAAATAAGCCCTAAATATCTTTATTGTGGATATAAAGACTATACTCTCTCATCCTCTCATTTCTGCAGTCATGTTTCCTGCCCATAAAAAAGACATTGCAAGAGTTTTTTAGGTGGTTATTTGCCAAATCTGTTAGTGAAAATGCCTTCCCAAATATGCCATTGCATTTTACATGAAAGGAGTTTGTGGTAGAGTTTTTGTTTATTACAGAAGAATGAACTCCCAGTTTTGCAAGTCTTTTGCTGCTGTCTTTAACCTTTACTTTTAGCTGATTTGAGATTAAAAATAGTGAGTCGTGGATCTGCTGTGCACGTGGGGAGAAGCAAGCATGACATTACTTGGTGTTTTCATATTTGGCAGAGTTGGAAAACCAACACAGAGGACGAAGAGGGACTGCATCTAATGCTACCTAAATTCTTGTCATTTGCATTCTTGCTACCAAAATAGGAGGAAGGGGTTTGGAAGGATATATGTTCAGTCTATAGGTGTTTGAAGGGTGTTCAACAGGATAGATCTAGCATGAAACCAGGCGAACACACCCTGGGGCCTTCTCTTAGGTATAGATTAGGTGTGTGTCTTGAATGGATAGGGACAATAATATCCCTAAACATTTTGTGGAGTTATCAAAATGTAACAATTTCAGAAGTCCAGCATCTCTCCCTGGATAATGATATAGGAGGTTACTCTGAATGACCAGCCAACGAGGACACAGTTGCTAGACTGTGATATATTCAATAACCAAAGGATGCAGTATTTCCCATGTGAAGCAGAGCAGTTCCTTGTTTTCCTAGCGAGGTGCACAGACTGGCAGAGTTAACCTTGAACAACCTTTTCTCTGCAATGTTCTTCTCAAAGACAAGCTTGGTCCTGTTGCCTTTAAATTATTTTATTCAGTTCTTCTACAGTTAAGGTTTACATTTCAGTTCACAGAAAACTGGATGTTCTTCTCCAAAGCATACACAGCTTTCACCTCAGTCAGACTGTCTGCTCCCCACCCGCATTTGCAATGTACAATTCCCACTTGCAGCATTTTCAGTAAACATGGGATCAATTGAGTATACAGAAAAAGCTTCTATAAAATTTCCATTAAAAAAATAACAAGTTTTTATTTACAAAGTGTTTGCTACTACAAAGTAGTATTTCCTATTGGATCAAATATACTATTTGCTAATGCCAGTGTTCCTATTAGGAGAGTAAAACTTCGTATATGCACTTTTCTTTATATCTTTTGTCAGTGTTTAAAGCACATAAAATACTACCACATTCTTTTTTACACTTCTAGCCACGTACAGTGTGGTAGTAGAAATTAACACTATTTGATCAGGACAAAAAAATCAGTATAGCTTACTAGCAGACTTTCTGCAAAATAAAACTTTATAATTTATAGGTATTTGGAAAGAAAGAAATTTATGGAGAAGTCACAAAAATGCAGCAAATGAAGATGAATGGGAAACTTGGGCTTTCCTGAAGATACAAGAGTTCAGCACAAGAAAAAGGAGAAAAATTTCCACCATTGTGTGACACTTTGTGCCAATACATGTTGGGAGAGCAAGATGAGTAGATTAAAAAAATTAATTAAAACTTTAAATCCCATATAACTAGCATGCCTGTAATTGGATTTGTTTCTTCCTACCCACCATGTTTACAAAACCCTGCTTTGAGTTCAGTGTTAGAGGTCATTAAATAGCTTTGTCCATGACTGGCCTTGTTCTTAAAAAAAAGTTTAATTAAAAACGTTAATGGACTTTCAAGTGGTTTCTGCATTTTAAATATAAAAAGGAAGTGTCTCTACAGTTACTTCCATGCAGAATATAGTGGATATTAAAAAGTGCTTCTGTAAGGGGGGATGGAGAGCCAGACCTGCCTTTTCTACCCCTTGCTGCCTGTTGCAGCACCTTCAGAACATGGGCTGGTGGCACATCAGCCAGAATTCAGCACTCAGTCCTCCTTGCCAAGGACTCATCTACTGCCAGATCATCCCCCAGGCACCAACAAACAAGTCCTGGTGTAAAACTGCCTGTGCTTGCTGGCCAGTTTCTCCTGATGCCGTGCAGGATATGCAAACACAAAGGCTGTGCCTTGGTGCCAGGGCATGATTTGCAGTCAGGGCCTGAGGAACGAGGACAGGCTCACATCTTACTTTTACAGGTTTGTTCAAAGTAGGATTCATTTTTTTTACAGTAGGTGCTTGTGAGAAACAGTGTCATAACATTTGCATATACTTCTCTGAAGTATTTTTCATGTATATAGCATGGCCTTTAAGACCAGGGAATGTTTCAGAAACTTGTATGATGGATTGTGATTCAGCTGGTGTTTTCCTAGGGAAATTCTGGGAAATCCATTTAATCCCTGCATTAGCACAGCCAAACCTACTAATTGTTAAAGTTACAACAGCAATTTAACAGACCCATCAAAAAGCCTGGAGACTGGCTTTGTGGACTTCACCTTTTCTGATAGTTTTAATTTTTATGGCCATTCAGAGTAGTTGTATGTGACCTAAAAATGTCAGTGGGAAGGGCTGTGGAGATGTGGTGTTTTTCCCTCTCTGGCTGCCTGGCTTGTGTGGGTGGGTGGCATGGGCAGCACAGGAACCAGGCAGTGCGAGGGAGGAGTGTTTCACTCACCCTGGACAGGAGAATGGGCTAAAACCAACTCACCAGTAAAGACTCATTTTGTCTTGGAAAAAGCTTCTGCACAGATGAGTTTGATTTGCATCTACAACTGGATTTAAATTTGACTTTGCTGTATCCTTTGCTATCCCATGGTGTCCACATATCCAAAGCAACCATGCCTGGAGAGTGTTGAGTACGTAAGAATGACATTTAGAGAAATCAGATTTAAGTGATTGCACTTTTATAGCCAATACAGAAGATTAAGAAGAGATGCAAGTTTGGGCTACTGGTAGGTTCCTGTATCTGCTTGGAATTACTATAGCTCTGTTACAGGTTCTGACCTGCTTTTCTTCTTAGATAAATGCAACGTACTTATTTGCTCCATATTGTTCCTAAGCAGGAGGCTTTCCCTTGGAATTTGGATGGTTAGATCTCAGATGTTACTTCTGCCCAATTTTGAGCAAGGATTTTGGGTGTCCTGCAGTTTAGGTAGATATCCTAAGTGTTGGATTCTGCAGTACTGTCAAAAATATGGAAGCGGGAAGAAAACATTTTTGTTTTGTCTGATCTCTGGGTGGGCAGACAAGGTAGCATTAAAGGTGGAGAGTGACCATATAGTCTCTGAGCAGCCGTGATAAACAGCCCCTGCAGTTGTCACTGCCAGACTGCTCTAATGAGCATTCCCTCCCCTCACTGTCAGTGCCAGCTGGGGAGGGATCCGTGGGTGCCACCTGAGGCACTCAGCTTGAAGGAGTTGGGGGGTTCTTGCACACACAACTCTGCAGTGACTTGAAAGGATGGTAATCCTTTGCAGATGGAATGAACTGTGACTAACATTGGTTATGGGTATTTTTTGGCAATATACCTGGATCAGGGGGAGAAGAGCCTCTTCAAAATACTCACCAGACAAAATTCTAACAGCTGAACAGGAAAGAGACAGTCTGATTTGGGAAATTTGTTAAGTCTAAGAAATGAATTTCATAAAGTTTTATGGTATCAGGATTTAGATATCAGGGTTGTGTGAACATCTGCCAGCAGAAAATTAAGTATTTAGAGCTGTTCATGTGCTTAGGTAGGTGTGTGATGTCCACAAATTAACAAATGATTCATTGGTGCATTGCTTGCAGACAGAGGTCAGAATTCAAGAAGTGGCACATTTTAAAGAACAAACCTCCATAAAGAGGTCCTTGGCCTATCCCTCCCCTGTTCATCACAAATGCTGCAAAAGACATAATTTCCCAGTGCTGACCTTCAGCTTCAGAGTCACCTGACTGCAGCAGAAGGATGTCACCTCAAAGTATGGCTATTACTAGAATTTTTTAAATCACAAATTTAAAAAGCACACATAGTCTCTCCCCAGCTCATTACATCTGGGTATTTAATATCATGATGTTCCTGAGAGATTCCTGGAATGAAAAGATATAAATGAGGTGGCTCAGGCAGAAGATAGCTTGCTTTGGTTTGTTTTGGTTTGTTTGGTTTGTTTTGGTTTTTACCATACCCTGTGGTACTGGCTTTATTTTTAAATGAATCCAAACCCCAGACATCTTTAACTCACTAACAGGAACGTCTTTACAATCAACTGCCTGGATTATTTGCAGCTGAAAAGGGCCAGTTAACTACAAAAAGCAGTATTGCCCAGAGTTTAAATGTGGTTAAGTTTCAGCCATACTCTTGAATTAAAATGGTGGATTTGGTCAAAAGAAAGAGCACTTTTGAGCTTTTAAACCTTAAATGTGGAATTCTAAATTTAACCATCATTTAATGTATGAACATGAACTTGAAGGACTCATTTTTCTTTAAAAAAAGGATTAATATTTGGTTACTAAGCCTTTTTACATAATGTTACTTCAGGCTGACAGTTGATCAGCAGAAGCCCTTCTGTGGGAATTCTGTATCCTTGGCAATTTCCAGTTACTCAAAAGGATTTAGGGGTATCAAGACCCCTTAACCAAAATGGAAACACCTACATCAGGGCTTTTACTGGGTTTAATGGTGTTACTTTAAGTAATACCTTCAGTTGAACTGGTCTTATTTTCTAGATACACACACTTTCTAAGATTAGGTGGATTGTTGGCATTAATTCCAGTGTGGAAATGAGAAAACTGGTGCACTTTAATACAATCTGAAATACCAAAATCCACAAACATTATGTCAGATTTCCACATAATAGAAAAATGCTGTCTCCCACTCGTTTTTCATCTAGATAGTGGAGCTGACCAGTTTTTTTAAAGTAAAATTTAGATTTTTTCAAGCATCACAGAGTCCAGAAATAAAGTTGTTTACTGCACTATAGCTATAAAGGCATTTACATACAGCATTATATTGCTTAGAGTCAAGTGCCTCCTGAATGTATAACCAAGACAGAGTGTTCCAAGACACAAAAACATCACTTAAATTTATCTTAAATATAAGTTGCATGAAAATGTAAATGTTAATTTTTTCTTACATGAAGTATGATCTAGTATCAGTTGCTGCTTGATTCCTGTCAATGAATGTCAGGGATATTATAGGAGACAGGAGATGATGATGGGAAGTGAATAGAAAATGGGAAAACCAGTCTTGGTCATGGCCATTTTATTGTGGAAAGTGTTTGCTGGCTCTCAGCAGGAGGGAGGGCCTGTTGTTGAAGCAGCTGAGCACAAGCACTGCTGTGAGCTTAGAGGGAGCTCTGTGGTTTGTTAATTTTCTCAACCCCTGTGTTACTCACAATTGCAGCAGCTGCCTTTAGTGAGGTCTTGCATTTACCTGTTTTGGTTTGTGGTTTTTGTGTGTGTTTTTTGTTTCTTTTTAAAATATGGCAGCTAAGATCACTGGGAATTATTGAAAAGTTTGCCTGAGATCATAAACAAGTGACTGCGGCTGGATAAGGCCCCAAATTCTCCTAGTTCCCAGACTTTAGTGTCCCACAAGACCACAGTGCTTCAGTTGAATTTCATCCTCAACTGGTACTTGGCACAAAGAAGCCCAAGGAAAGAATTTACTTTTGAAGTCTCTTCTAAATGTTCTAACTTGTTTTATCCTTTGTATTCAACTAGTCCAAGAAAAATTACTTTGAAAGGCTTGGGTCAACTGTCAAATAAATGTTATATGCTCCCATATTTTTTTATTTTTATCTTTAAATGTGATAGTTTGATGTTTTCCAGAAAGCAAGCAGCTGTGCAGGCTGCAGCTTTGAAGGGCATGGACATCAATGGAGGAAAGATGTGACTGAAGATCTTCCTGTAAAGCAGAAAGCCCACTGATTGCTAATAAAATACATTCCATTTCTAGGCTGGAAGCCTTTTTTTGCCAAGTTCTTATAGTTCAAAGTGTTGCTCTTTAGGAACTGTTTAGTGTTTTGCTGGTTTTGATTTTTACACAGATCTTGAGGGGAAATGTGAAGAAAGTGTAAAGTTAAATGTGTCCCTAGTGTATTGTTGGGAGGATGGAGGTATAACTACTTTGGAAAATTAATTCTTTAATCTCTTAAAGAATTCCTTAGAATCATGCATATGTGAGTTATCTTTGATCTGCCCTTTCCAGTGAAAGCTGACTGACAGGGCAGTTTTTGAAAAAAGCAGTGGGTTTTTAAAGAATGAAATGTCAATCATGAAGCTGACAATTCCACAGTAATATGTGCGGAATATCTATTCCCTTCTCCCCCCATTTCAATTGAGCCACTTGGCTCAATGCACTGACTCTCTCAGCAAGAATATTCTTTAGTATCTGTAAAGCTTTTCTGGTATGGAGGTAGTGTCACAGATTCGGTGGAAGTGAGGGGGTGCAAAGCCCTCAGTCTGCTGTTGCCTGTGAGCCATGAGCCCAGGATGGGTCTTAACAGTCTTGCCCCAAGGGTGAATATCTTGGTAGGCATTTTAGTTTGTGCATTTGCCATTCATTTGTGTAAAACAGATAGCTCAGTCAAGAGCCATACCTACATACCAGTGCTGCCCTCACGGTACTCCTCATGTGCAGGAGTTTGAAGTAGCTGTGAAAATTTCTATCTGGATGCTTTAATTTGTATTGTAAACATTCGGGTGGTGCTTGTCTACTCCTCACAGCTTTACCTGTCCTGTAAGCAGCCAGCGCTGTGCTAACTCCTGCACACAGGCAGCTCTTGAGCTGGAGCCTCCTTTTCTCTCTGTAGCTCAGGCTGGGTGCTTTTGGATCTTGCTGGCTGGAAAGAGTGTACATTTGGCTGTAAAAGATGATATGGACACAGCCCAGGCTGTGAGAGGGATGCTGCCAGCAGCCCAGGGGTAATTTTGCTCAGGTGAGCAAAGGCACAAGCTGCCTCATCCCCCCCTGGCAGGAACAGAGCCAGGACAGCTGCCTCAGACAGCTGAGACACAGGGCAACCACCTACAGACAGTGGAAAAACTGGACAGATTTACCTCATGAAAAATAGTTAACTTAGAGGCTAGGCAAAGTCCTGGACACTGGGAACACCATGGGAAGAGTACATCTACAGTGTATTTTGCATTGAGATTCAAGTTGTTTGGTTTTTTAAAGGTCTTTATGATTGGATGTGATGTTAGCTATGGAAAACACAGCATCCTGCTGCAAGTCTAATTTAACAGGTCGCATGGGATATGTGTTGGGTAACTTGAGCCACAGATTATTTTCAGTGGTTTGATACAACTTTCAAAGGTGCATCAAGGTGAGTGCAACTGAAGTCACTGATAAGAAAGTCTGTCAGAATCCAAGCTGCCCAGAATGCAAAACATGAAATGATGTATTTTTGAAATTTAATTTTTTTTCCCTAAGAACCTCAGCCTATGACTTTAAAAGCTATGTGATCTGCCCACCCCAAATTTGAAAAGACTGCCTTGAAAACACGCTGCCTGAGATCCTTAACATGGTAGGAGGCCTTTTTAAAAAAAACAAGACATGCTGTAACATGAAAGGGATTATATAAAGTTAGAACAGTAAAGGAGAAGCTACACTGAATACGCTGTAATCTAGAAATACAATTTTAACTTATTTTCCTTGAAAAAAGCTGGTGCAGAGAATACTGTTTTTTTCCTGACTGTTTTAATTATGGCTAAGAATAATCACTTATAATAAATTAGGCCTGCAATATAAATGAACATATGAACCTTTCATACTAATGTTAGAGTATCTAAAATGGATAGAAACTATTTCAAGATTCATTTAATCACTTGCAATTTATATTACTTTAGGAATCTTCTATACAGCAAGTTGAACAGAAAAACAGCAAACATTTTAACAGCCCCTTCTCCCTATAACCACTTTCATACAAGATAGTTTTAAATAACGATTTTAGCACATTTGCGTGTGCCCTCTCCCCCTTTTTCTAAAGGCAGCACAGCCAAAAGACAATGCAAGAATTGACTTTTACTGACTGACTGTTTTCTTCTCCATCTGAAAAAGACAAGGGGAAAACAGAGGCTTGAGTCCCCAAATGGAAAAGATGAACTTAAGGTTTACTTTGCCAAATCTCCAGGGACTTTGTTCTTTCCCTCATTTATAGTTTATAAAACCCACTTTGCTCTGTGTCTGCATGTCACTCTGTGTTCAGTTATACAGTTCTTCAATTTCAGCTGTGGATAAACTTGTTTTGAAGCTTCTGTTTTGGTTCACCGAACACAGTGCAAACCAAGGCAAGAAACCATAAAATCCAAACAGGAACTCCCATTAAGAATATTTGAGCAGCATTTTGTATATTCCATTCTCTACTGTCCTCATTCTGGAGAGGAAGAATCCTCATCTTCATCCTCTTCATCTTCCTCGTTGAAGGAGCAGGGCGTCTCCCCCCGGGATGCTGCACTGCTGGACTGCTGACTGCTGGGGGCAAGCAGCTGCCCAGTTGCTAAGGCCACTTCAGCATCCAAACACAACCCTGGATTCTCACTACCAAAACAACAGAAAGGGTGAAGTTTAGGGGTTTTCTCATGAGGTTTTAAGCTTTTTCTTTTTGGCCTCAGCTTTTCCTTTAGTCGAAGAAATGCTACCAACAAGGTAGCAAATCCAAAAGTGTTACAGTAAACACAGGTACTAGTTAGGAGAGCTGATAAAACATAGGAAAGTTGCATAAAAAGATTATTGGGTGACTTCTTTTTTTCATAAACAACTAGTAGAATTGCTTAAGCTGAAGGAAAAAAAAAAAGGAAATCCATCACAGTTTCATTAATACACAGAAATGTTTGCAATACAAAATGAAGCCATTAAATGCTATGAGAAAGAGCCTGCTCCAAAATAATAATCCCTATAATAATCCCTCTTTCCATTTTTTTATGGTAAAGGTAACCTCCAAGCAAAGTCTGGCTGTTGAGGTGTATTTTAGGTTGGGGTTTTGCGCAGGGTGTTTTTTTTTTGGTTGTTGGTTTTAAATTTTATATTCTTATTAAGCTGTGTGGACTAAACTTCTTTCATGAGAGCTTAAACAGTAGTGCATTGGAAGAGCAGACTTTCTTATGCAGACTTTCTTCAGAAATATTACCAGGCTTTTATCCACATGTAATTATCTATTTGTAGTCCATGCCCAGGCAGGAATTTAAGGTTAATTAGGAAAAGGGGGTTGAAAGGGATTCTATTCTTATGAAACATAGATACAAAATAGCTGGTATGTTCAACATTCAAAGCATGTTGATTTGACCTTTCAAATATAATTAGCCTTCAAGGAAGACAGAATTAGAGACTTTTTCACAATCAAAATCAACCATGATAGGAAAATATCTCAATTCCTGCATGCAAATGATATGAAATAGCAAGTTACTAAAGTACCACAAGCATATATAGCTATCCTTGAATAAAAAATTATTTTATTTACCTTGATTTAGCATCGTAAGTACCTCCAGCTGCCTCTAAATGGGAAACTGCTTGTGCTGGACTTGAAAGTAACCCTTGGTTTATCCATGAAAATCCCGCAGACATATCTAGAAGAAAGTATTATTATTTATGATACTTACTTACATTTTTTTCTTCCTTTTACAGTTTTAAACTTTGAATTCTCTTTGCAGTTAGGATCCCTTAATTTAGTTTAGAATGTACTAGTAGCTTGAGTTTTATACTGTAGATGTGTCCTGTTTAATCAAGATGAAATTATATCCTGTGTTTGTGGATGCACTTAAGCCTTGCACTCAGCTTTTAAGTCTGTCTGAAGAAGATTTACTTGGCTGGTGGCTGTATGCAATCACAGGTATCTGAAATAAGAGTTCTGGAGTCCTTCATGGAAACTTACTGCCACAGCCTGACCCTGTGAAATGCCCCGACAGCTCCAAGTGCCTTGGCTGCCCCACGTGGTGAAGGTACTAAAGGAATTATATTTATTTGGGTTTGAGATAGTGCAGTGAAGTGACTCAGGCAGTCTCTGTGTTGCTGTGTGTGTTCTGGTGGCCAAAGGCAGTTTCTGCCTGGTGCTCTCATGGCTGGCTGTGGGGTAGCCTCCCCACCCATTCTGCCACCAGCCAGAGCTGGGCAGCAGCTGTGGACATGCACAGACCATGGCAAAGGGCTGGTGACAAGAACGGGAGAGAGAGCCTGTTGTACACTGCACATGAGACATGTAAGGCTCGCTCCTCCCTAGGGACAGGAAATGGGGGGTTAAGGCCATTAAAATGGTCTGGCAATGATGCCGAGTTTCTTGAGGTAGTTTGTTAAAAGCCCTCTGAGGGATCTGAAGAGGTTACTTACAACACCCATAGTACTTGTTTTCAAATTCCTTAACAAGTTATGCCTGTCAGTTGCTTCCAGTTTTCCAGTTACACACATTTCTGCCAAGAGAATCAGCAAACAAGTCCACTGACCCAATTACATTTACAAGATTTTTTTTTTGGTGTGTGTGTGTTTTGTTTCTTAGATAAGTCAGTTCTATTCACCTACCCAAATTCCATCTTGACACAAAGTTAACATCAAAACAAAGTTATCAAGACTGTCTAGATCTTTTGCATGGTACTTGAATGTGGTTCCAGCTAGATGCATTAAATCAGAAGTTAAGAGTCCTTACTGTTAAATTCTATGCCTCTGTTCTAGACAGCACAGTGGCAGTAACTGGGACTGTACTATTCATAATTATCTAGGATTGTTCTACAACAACAAGTAAGAGGAATAACTGTGTTTGTTACATATACATTCTCATTTGTTCTTCTGTGTTCTTGTCAAGCATTAGTTCCTCTAGATTTGGCTAGCACAGGGACTGTTTTAAGCAGGTTGATACAGCTGTGTAAATTGGCTCACCATCCACTGGGATGGATCCACAGGCTACCTTGGTTTGTGCTGTGGAAAGCTACTGCAGCAAGGTATTTAAATGTCATGTTACAAAGCAAGGCTAGCAAGGGTGGTGCTCCTGGCACCAAGGAGTCCTTGGAATTTGACAGCAAACATTAATAAGTGGCAGTTTTAGGGTGATCTGTGGGGACAGAATAGATGAGAACAGTTAAATGTGGATGGAGCTGGATGTCTTTCATCAAGATTGCCCTAAATGCAGGTTTCATATTACAGAGAACATGTTCTGACAGCTTCCTCCTGTCTGTGTAGGAGGAGGCTAAACCATTTGGAATGACTGCATTGTATGTAGATTAATAGAGCTGTACCATAATGTTGTTCCCTGGTATTTTAAAGGAGTGTACCTGTGTGTACATGTTTAATATTCCAGAAGAATAACAAGACACTGCTAGTAATCGTGTGGTTTATTAACATTTCTGGATAATAGCTCATTAGTTTTCTTTTTGAAGAGCAAGGAAGAAGCATGGCAGAAAGGTGGTTCATAAAAGCATATCCCTGTCTTGTATTTTCATTGCCTTGTATTTCTAAATTCAATTTTTCAGTGGGCTCTGAGGAGCAAGGGATAAGAAGTTTGTGAAAAACGGGGAGTTGAAGTTTGTGAAAAACGGGGAGTTGAAGCCATTCCCAGTATGAAAAAGTCTGTCAAAATAGAAGTGTGCCTACAATGAAAATGCTTATTTCTTCTGGCAGTGTAGATCAGTTACTAATAGCTACACTTAAAACCAGGGAAAGCAGTTTGAATAAACCTTCCCAAGGTGCTGCAGTCCAGTCTAATGGTGGCATTGTTATGTACTAGGCATATCTTGCAGCAGATACACTTGGTAGAAATTTATACTTTATTTGGGAAGGCTCTAAAGCAATACCCTCAATAGCTTTAGCAGTAAATGTGCAAGTGCTGCATGGGAGTGTTGTTGGCATCTGAACAAACTTGCTCAGACAGTGGGTGCTCTTAGCTCTTTAGTTCCAACTCCAGCCCATTTTCTAGTCATGGCATTGAGGTAAACAGCAGAGCACTTCTTCACACAGAAGGCAAAAAACCAGTCCTAAACTGCACCACTTTGTCTGTCCACTGCCTTAGTGGGATACATAAGGTGAGATGTTGTTACCCCAGCTGTTAGTGCCTCAGAATTTTTATTTCCTGCTTTTTTTTTAATCTGCAGCCTCATTTCTAGTAGTCAGGACTCAACTAACAAAGGTGGGACTTGGTTTTGTGTTAAGTACCTGTAGGATGTGTGCAGCCCAAAAGACAGAGATGTTACTCTGGCTGCTGTTCTACGAGTTTATGCTTGTCCCAGGCAGTGGAGTATTTCTGCTCAGGCAGCAACCTGGCTCCCTCCTTTCCACTTGAGCTGCTCTGGTTGGAGCCCTTTGCTACATAGTTCTATTTAATTGTTGCAAACTCCTCTGCCAGACAAAGCCTGCAGTTTAGGACCTGGAACCAGCTCAGGGAGAGCACAGAGAAAAGCACCTGGGTCAAAATGCAGAAATGGGCAGGAATGTATAATTAGGATGTGTCGTTGGGATGTCCTCTTAAGCTGGTGCAATGTCATGTTTTAGACATTGTCAGTTACGACATTCAAGCAACAGAAAAGTGTGTTACAAAAATAATTTAAGATACACAGAATCTTTTTCTCTATGAGGTCAATACGCCTTAGCTTCTGCTGATTTCAGTACCATGTCATACTTGGGGATCACACTACTATTTTATTTAAAATGCATATAGCAAAAATACATTTATTTGCTAAAACGTGAAAATAGCAAACCTAGAAGACACAACTTTTATCAAATTTGGGCACTTGAAGAATGGCTAAAACACACTATCCTCTTCAAAAGAAAATCCACCAATAAAGCTTTGATATGCACATCATCAGTTCAGCAGTTCCAAGCAATTTATGTGGCTGTTTAATGCAAGTAGAAAGTTACTACTTTTCAAAGCTCAGAAGGTCCAGCATTTTTTGTCAAGTTAAAGTTTCTTTAATTGAACTGGTGTAGACTTAAGATTCTTCCAACTAGTTCTCTAGTCCTAGTGCTAAGCATTATAGTACAAACTATTGTTTGGAAGTCAGGAATTATCTGAAAAAAATGACCAGGCTAAGGTCAAACTAACATTGTACAGGAAATAATTCACCTACTTGGACATATTAGAACAGGACTGGATTCTAGAGCAGTTGTCCATGGAGTCAGCTACTGGGATCATAATGAATCTTGATTGCAGTAAATTTATTTAGTGAATAAATAAGAGACCTGAATCTGTTTTTTCTGTATAGTAGTAACTGAAGCCATTGTTCTTCAAAGAGCCATCATGACAAAGTAAAAGTAACGATGAATTCTAGAAACCAGTGATGACCCTTCTACTTCCCTACTCTTGCTGTGTAAGAAAATGTCTAAAACTCCCAAGGTTAAAATGGAAAGATAACCAAAAATATATAATCAGGCAAATGCTGGCTTTTCAAATATTGTGAAAAATATTTAAATCTGTTTCCTTTATTGGTCACTCACTGCAATTAGAAACCATCACTAAGCAATTCATACTCTTAACTGTAGATTTGTGTAGCATAATTAAGTAATAAGCAACAGATAGAATAAAACTTTAAAATTAATACATGTACTGGTATGTAAATTAAAGTACATATATTTTTTAAAATACATATACTAGTAGGAATACCTCTGAGCTAATTTTTACAGAGGCTGAAACAGCTGAATGTAACCCATGTATGAAGAGTACATTACTTGCCTTAATGATTTTTGAGTAAAAAAATAAAATCAATGCATTTCCTATGATTAAAACTCAATATAGGTTCCAGGCTTCTGGTTTGCTACTAGGGAAGTACTCAGTAAATAGTGTCATGACAGAGGGTTTTTTGCAAATGTAAGGAAACCCTGTTCCCTAGAGGTAAATTAATGCAGGCTTAAAATGAAAAAGAAATTTCAGTTTGATCCTCAACACAAGGGAGCAATTAAGTAACTTCAACATTGCAACACTATTAAAAGACATGGGTTCTGCTCCTTTCCCTTTTTTACATTGCTGATAAATTACGTGGTAAATAATGTTGAATTGAATGAATCTGTGAGGAACAAATCAAGACTTCTTTCAACTTCTCTTTTTGTTGTGAGTGCCATCTTATAAAGACTTCAGGTGTAATTTCAAAATTGACCAAAAATAAAATATGAAATCTTAGTTTTAAAACCAACAGGGCAAGAGGACCAGGAGAACACAAATAGTGTTAATAAACATAAGCACATTTGATGTAGTTTGAAATGTTAAGCCATTTAAAATGTACTACTTTTATGGAATGTAACTGAAGTCTAATTTATATATAGCAGTAGAGAAGTTAGGGCAAAAGCTTTGTTCCCTTTCCTCAAAAACAAAGGTCTGTACTCATTAATTAACTGGGTAACACTTCCTTTACAGATAAAGCCCCCCAGAAACTTGAGAAAATGCTGGGCTAAGTTTAAGCTGCGAGTACAGCAAGAAGAACACACTGACAATAACTATAGGAAGTGATAGCAAATTTTGGCAGCTCTAGTCCAGTGATGCAACACTGAAGGAGTTCTAGTTTTGTGTCTAAGGACAACCTGTTCAAACAGGGGAGGTAAAAGCCTCTGCCTGGGGCACCTGTCCTGAAGTCTTTGGAGCCTCTTCTTTTATTTAGAGAAGCTTAGAGCTTAGTTCTCAGGTGGCACCTGCTGGCTCCTGAGGGATTGCACCCAACCAGTTCAAGATGCTTTTCTTCCCTTTTCCTCAGCTTGGGAAGAGCTGCCTTCATGCAGTTTGCTTTTAGATACATTCAGTTACTCAAAACTAATACTAACACATGACAATTTGTTCTTGGTGCCAACTTAGTTATTTAAGAAATAATTTCTTCATAATGCAGTTCACATATCACACTGTTATAAATCAGTGTGCATTAAGTCAACAGGACAATTAAGATAAAACTTCTAAAATTAACAGTAAAACAACTGGTTCATGTACCAACCCTACTAAGTCCCACAAACCCTCAAATGTTGCATACGTAACTTAATACAATTAAATTTGCTTCAGTTTAGTAAGGTTATAGACTTGATCAGAAACAATATTTAACTTACCTGTGATGTAGCCTTCTAAAGCTTTTGGCACCAGTGATTTTGCAGTTCTTAGGTCCTCAGCTGAGCATTTGCCTGCTTCAAGCCCAAAGGACATTCCCATTCTCTTCAGCACCTCACTGTCATCATGAATCTCAAAAGTATTATCGAAATTAAAGAGGTATTCAAATCTGCATGTAAAAAATTAAAAGTGAGATGATTCTGAAAAGAGCACAGCTTGCTTTTCTTGCCTATTCTTTCTCTGGTGGCTTTAGCAGGCACTGAGGTCAGTGTCTAGCATCTTGGTTTTCTGTAAAGGGTCCTTAAGGAAAAGAAGTGCAAAAAATGTTTTCTCTTTTCTGTGATTGGCATGCCTACAGGTTTAAAATGGCACATTCTCAATTAAAGTAACTTCATCAGTGCAGGAACAAAGTTTAAAATTTCCTACTTCATTAAGTAGATTCAAAAGGGAAGAGGGAGGCCTTATTAAACATGAACCTTCACTTGCACTAAAGCCAGTAAGGTCACCTGAAGCCCTGTCACCAAAATAACTATTTTATTTTTCTGCTTTTATATTTCACTTTCTGTTCTAATGTGAAACACTCCTCCTGTGAACTGACCTATTTACTTTGGTATAATTTTGCTTTTTTGGATGCAGCTAGAAAAGCAGTCTGTTCAGAGTTCTGTCTGTTCACAACCCACCGTTTCTCAAAATGTTTTGAGACTCTGAAAATGTTTTTAACTGCATATAAAATTGGAAAATGAGATAAAAACTTCAGACAGCTTTAAGAAATGCAGAGGCATTTAGGCTGGCCTAACACTGTCATCACAGGTATTGAAAGCCTTTTCTACTGTCAAAACCTTTATCCTTGGAAAAGCGACCCATCTATGAGATACAGTCTTTAAAAAATAACTCACTGGTGGGTCTTCCATTATCTCTCCAAGCTTATGCCAATTTTCTTGCTAGGTTGTTTTCTAATACTTATTTTCTTATACCTGAACCAGGAAGCTTGGAAGCTTAACAGGTCTTGAGTTTGTACATAGAATTTTCAATTGGTAATCTAATGCTTTGTGCTGGGTGTAACTGCCAGTTATATGCAGCATTTCCTCTGTGGCTCATACCTTATTACTTGTAAAACCTATTGTTTATACACCTTTATTTATTTCAGCATAATCACATTAAGAGGGAAAATAAGATGTGTCATTGTAATTTTAACCAGTACAATTACATTGCTGCTGCCTAAACTGGCACAGCTTGGTGTCATACCAAGCTACTACCAGCAAGCTGTAATTACTGATTCATAACTGAATTCCAATTTATGGCACAGGATCAAAAGTTGCATTTATTGATAGCTCTGCATTTCTTCTCCCATGTGCTGTAGCCAAATACTGGATGTTAGAAAGGAAGATAACTTATTTTCCTTTCCCAGCAAGTTTCCAAACTGAGAAATTTACAGTCTTCGGTATTTCTCCAGTTTAGTTTCTAGCAGCCTGCAGTCACTGATACAGAAAATCCCTACACTTCTACTTTGCTGTTAACAGCTATTTGAGGATTTTCTTTCAGGCACTTGACACGACCCCCTTCTGAACTTACGTAAACTTTTGGCATGAACAAAATCAAATATTACAATTTGCATAGACTGTTACAAAAACATTCTTTTTGTCATCACCTGGTATCTTCTCTTAATGACTCTTATCTCTTCTCTTAATATCTTCTCTCAATTTAATAAGCAAATGTGTTCAGCTGTTCTCTATGCATGCTCACCATATCACTGGTGATTTTTGAGACACCTGGGAATCCACTGTCCTCTCCTTTCTAGGCCAGAGCCCATCTGTTCCTTCTGTCAAAGCCTTTCCATAGCCTCAGTCCTTCTTGCTGCCCTCCTGTGTCTCTCCTAGTTAAGCCATACTTTTTCCAAGAATATGAGTTTGTAGTATTCCAGATATAAAACACTATATGCACCTAGTTTTACACTGCAGTCCTTACTGTTTTTTCTAGTAATTCCCAGCATAATTTCAGTTGTTATTGAGAAATCATCTTCTGTTCTTGCAGAATGATCTACTGGGCTGCCATGTTATTATTCAGTACTACAAGGCAGGTCCAGAGGCTATTAATACTGTGTATACAAAATTTGGGTACACTTCCTGTCCCTTTCCCATGGTAAGTACAAATCTGATCACCAGTGATTTTAATCTGGATTTTCTGCTGCTACAGGCAATTCTTTCTGTAAGGGTATAAGAGCCATTTCCTACATGTTCTCTCTAATGTACAGCATTGTATCTATAATGCTGTACAAAATCTTCTGCATTTCCCCTTAGAGATGTTCTGATTTTCCAAGTTTCTGATACATCTATTGTGTCTGAATGCTTGTTTAAAACAAGGTATTCTGGTTACTTTTTCCTAGGACCAACAGCATTTATATAGAAGTACCATATACACTAAATACATTTTTCCTGTTTAAATGGGACTTACTTATTCAGGTGCATCATCTTTAAAATTAGTTCTTAATTACTTCCTTTTCACCTGAAGACTTTGCTTTTCCTACTTCAACATCAGAAATGCCATTCCCAGTATGCTGTTTGGCACTCATCTACATTCTCAAACTCGAAACAGAACTTGCCCAATAACTTCTCTTTTTTTAATGTGTGAGACATTTCACTCTGTTTTGGCTGTTCTTTGACAGGAAAAAGCTCAGAGGACATAAACCTATTTTTCTTCTGATACTAAATCACCCTTATATGTATGACATTTCCAAGCAATTACTTTCCTTTAGAAGTTCATCTGTAAATACAATTTTGAGTAGCTAATGCTTTGAGTTAAGCACTTCATTAGACTTACTAACACCAGTACCTTATATAAATGCTACTTGGAGAAGAAAGGATAATGGAAGCCCTTTAAAAAGTGGCTTTCAATCTGGAATCAAGTGCAGAGCAAGCACACAAGCTGACCAGTGATGGAGTCAGGCAGCACAAAGACCTTCCACTAAACTACAGACAGGGAATTCTCCAAACCAAGTCACCACCTCTGCTGCCTTATTTAGCAGTGGTTAAAACGGAGCACTTTCTGGCACTGTTTACCTATTGCTGCTGCCACTAATTTGTTGCACAAATAATAACCACCACAGTGGAAAGCTGGCTTAATTTGGGTTGTATGCTTAATGACCTCCAGGTGACATACTACCAAAGCTGAGTTATATAAATTGAAGTATCAACAACTTCAATTTGGTGTGCTCACTTTTAGTAGGAGTGTTGTCACACAGCTGGAGAGTGTAGAAGCATGATACACTGCTCTGGATCCCAAAATGCCAGATTAATTTCTGACAAATCAAAGCAGCAGTTCTGAAGTTTCAGTA
>VZTT01029621.1:0-11411 GCA_013400855.1 Buphagus erythrorhynchus | reverse complement strand
GAGTGTAGAAGCATGATACACTGCTCTGGATCCCAAAATGCCAGATTAATTTCTGACAAATCAAAGCAGCAGTTCTGAAGTTTCAGTATAGAATTGTTCAACTTTTTAACAATTCAAATCTAAATGTAGAGTCCTGCTTAAAAAAGCAGGAAGACCTCTATAATGTGACTACAGAATAAGGGTATAATTATGCTAAATCAAAAATAATTCTAAAATTCCCAACCTGCTGAACTGCAGTGCTCATGAGAGTATTCCACAAGTTTTGCCACAGAATATATTGGACTTCAGTCTAATTTTCTACAAAAAGTCAACTTTTTAATAGTATTGCTGTTTTGCATGCTGATGCATGGGTTACTAGAGCCTGTCTATTTTTGCTGTGTGATTTGACCTGAAGTTCAGTATAGGGTTTGCATACCACAGAGTGAAATCTGTAATCTACAGTATTAGAACAAAGCCAGCTATTTTCAGCTAATAAACTGATTGTGAGCTAATTACCAGTTAACGTAACAGCACCTCAAACTTCAGCCATATTTTCACAGGATGAAGAGCACAAGCACCCACAATTATGTAACTGGAAGATTTTCAGATTAATATGAATGCAACTGCAGTAGTTTGCTCACGAAGACAGTATTAAAAATTTCTGTATCTTTTCCTTCAAAAAACTTTTTGCATTAAAAAACGCTTTCCAAGTTGTTATCATCACTTGGAGTACGCTACCTTTGTGTCACATGGATAACCTTGTGTTTCTGACTGTGTACATTTTTATGGCATACTAAGAGTAAGAATTCACATGGCTGCTTTAAAAGGTAGAACTGTCCTAGTAAATAGTTTAATTCAGTTATTTCTCCTGTGCAGGGAATGCTCTTTGAAATCAGTCAGCCTGAAGTGCCTTTTACAACAGTGAAAGTCAGCCTGTTTTAACTAGAGATTGTAAGACAGAGTTAATAAACTCATTCATATTATTACTGCAGTTGCATTAAATATGTAAACAAACAACAAGAAACCCCCTGAAGTGACAGTTGCAAATGTAAATACAATAATTACTTCTAGCAAACTAGAAAAAATTCCCTCACTTGTTTGAGGAAAACAGTCCACAAAGAAAATAAAACTATAAAATTTAATTCCATAAACACTCACTTATCACTTGATATGCTGCAGTCTATAATTGTTCTTTTGCTAGTGTTGACTATTAGGAAAGGCAGCTGTATCGTGGAGGTCAACGATGGAGGGCCTTGATTTTGCTGTTCATTTTGCTGATTTCTTTGTACCAAGTTTTTAAATGCTATTTGCTGTAAAACAAAAGAAAGAAAAAATGATCACTGACGATAAAACAGCAGACATCAGTGTTTCCAGGAAATGAAACCTCATATGTCTTATTTACCAACTCTCAATACCTTCAGTAATTTTTTGTCAAAATGTTAGTTGTGGCCTTTCTCTTGGTGCTAGTGAAGTTCACCAGCAGCAGAAGTTAAACTCAATTTTTGCACACATATACTATTGACTCTGTCCCCCCTTGCACTCCCTGCAGAAGAAACAAGAAAGGAGCAATAAGGCTTGCTGGAGAATGCTTCCCCAATCCCTATGAAAAGGCTCTGGAGTCAGAGGTCTTCTCTGGTACTTTTTATGTGTAATTATCTCAGGGTAGGAGATAGTTACACTGAAACGGAAAATTCCACCACTTCCTATATCTGTATTTTTACTCTCTTGCCCTTCTCATCCATCACCTTCTCTCTCTCAAAAGAATTAGTTTGGCAATTCTCCTCTGGAAGTTATTAAGCAGGTGCTGTTTGTGACACCAGTTGCTACCTGCCTGTTTCTTATATCTGACTACACATGTATGAAAATGTGTGGGTTTAGGAAATGTTATTTGAGGGACTGGAAGCCAGTGTACTTACCCACCTGAGGCACTGCTTATTCCATTTAAGGGGGAAAAGATGGATAGCCAGAATCCCAAAGGACTGGTAAACCCTCTGGCAGTCAATACAATCAGGGTAATAATGACAGTTGTGGACAGTAAGAGAGTCAACTCTGTCAATATCTGGACTAAAAGCTAAAAAGGCCTGAGTTGCCTTATTTTCACCAGTGTAATTTCATGTTACTGTTGGAGAAACTGCTGATTGACTGGGTCAGACAGATAGAATCCCAATTGTACCCTAAGTAGAGAAAACAGCTTTTGGTGATGAACAGAGAAGAATCATCAGATATTTGAAAGTTTCAGTGAATATCAATTACATGAAAATTTTATCAGTGTAGTTGAAGCAGGAAAAAATACACCCTTATTGCCTGTAATCTCAGAAAATTGTTTGATTACATTTAAATGACTAAAAGTCTGCACAGAATAGAATGCTAAGGAATGCTCATAACTGTGTTTATAAAATGTTACTTTACAAACAAGATGCATTTGAAATATATGTCAGCAATTAAAGCCAAAAGTCATCTCAAAGTTATGTGACAAAAAGGAAATGTGTTGGATTTGCCAGCCTTCCACTCTTAAGATCCAGAAATGTCTATATCCCCCCAAAACAACTCAGAACACATTTCTACAAGTTCTGTTGTGAACTTCATAGATTAGGTCAAAGAGAAAATTTGAAGAATGACTCAGGATAGCTCTGGGGTAACTTAGAATCAACAAACGGGACTTGTGAGTTGTTCCCATTCCCACTGAGGTTGGCAAAGCTTCAGCAGAACACTTAGGAAAGCTTCTGGCACATAGATGGAGTGTGCTGGTTTACAGCAGGCAAAACTGAACCACAAAGTGTTGGCAAGAGGTCCCCCTACCAGAATCCAGAAAGGTCACAGGACTCAAACTTTTCTCCTCAGTATGTCACAGCTGTTAGTTAAATCTAAAATTAAGAAAGAACTTCAGACGGTCTAACATGCTGGATTTTCACTTGCTATTTTCGTTTATGGGGAAAAAAATTGAAATTAAATATACCTGCAGTAGAAGTTCTTGCAGTTGGGCTCTCTTCTGTTTTATCCTTTCAATCCGCTTCTGTTTTTCTATCTTAAAAGATAAATGTAAATGCATGAAGATAGTTACCTTGTCCATTCCCTTGTGCCAAACTGAATAGGCTTTCTTTGTAAATGGGGGCAAATTGCATCGGCATAAGAGTTTCTCTATTAAACAGGTCTGGCAGACTGTAATGTCTTTCTTTGTCAACAATTTTAACTCCAGTAAGGATTTAATTATTACAAGAGACTATTATGTCCCTCCCCCATTCTGCCTCTTCTGTCTTGCACTGAGTGCCATTTGGCACCAAATCAAACACTTACTTAAGGGGATGCTTTGGGGTTTTTTTTCCCCTTCTGCCCTCCACTCTTTTGGAATTGTGCATGTCCCACTGTTCTCCTAGCTGGAAGCTACTAGACGTAAATATATGGAGGCTGGGCTTATGATCACCTCTGTCCTACCAGTGACCTCCACATTTTGTTTGAGACTTGATTATCAAGTGACAGGACTGCAGCAACACAAAGAGGTAAGAGGTAACATTTCCTACAGGAGCACAGCTCTTGCAGCAGTTTAGTTACTGCTGGTTGATGTGGCCAAGCTGCTGTACCCAGGACACGCAGAGCTGGGGCAGGGCAGCACTGACCCTGCAGGTACAGCAGGGTTTGGAATTGTCCTCTGGGGCAATGCTGAAGAACTAGACAGCAATCACTGGGGCTGAAAGGGGTTTTTGCTCATCATCCTCTTGGTGCCAGCACTGCATCTCTGGCTCCCCAAAATACTAAACTCTTCAATTACCTTTTCATTCAAATGCTGAAACTAAATGATGTGGTCTTTTAAAACTTAGCTGGCCCAAACTCCTCTATCTTATTTAAAAGTTGCTTTGTGGTGGCTCCCTCCTCACACACTGATGTTTAAAATGCATCTTTCAGATGGTTTTCTGTGCTGAGACTCTTTAAACCAGTAAGCAGTACAGATATCATTCAGGCATGGCTTCTATATAACAAGCTCTTCTGCACTGATTTTTTTACTGGTAATCTTATTTGGGATTTACACTGTAAGAACAGTTGCCACTTTATACAGCTTTAAAAGCAAAATTAATTCTGATTTTCACACCATGAAAATGCAGCTTTGTTTTGCACTCTTTTCTATTATGTCAGAAGAAGCAACATTTTTTGAAAAGTATGTCTGGCTTCCATTTTGTGCATCTGTAATTAGAGCCTGAAACACTGAATTGCATATGATTATTGAAGATGAGACAATGAAATTCAATTTCCATATTTGTAACAATAAATCTATACTGGAGACAATGCATTCACATTAATGCATGCAAAATGTAGATTTATCCAGAATTTAAACAATCATCCTGGAGCATAACGATTGAACACATGCATTCTCCTTGGATGGATGTATTTTTCAAGTTGCTGTTAATGACCCTGCACAAAAAGAACTGTTCTGTACTGGAGAGGCACCCACCCATCTTTAAAGATACCTAATGTCCAAGTGTCACAAATGGAGATGTATTTGCAGACAGCCATTACAACACGCTGCAGTAAATACAGTGACTTGTGCTTTTTATTTATAGCACATTTGGCCTGAAGGACAGGCAACATTTGTGCATATAAATTCTGGCATCCCGGCAAAAACACTGTAACTCTTAGCCTGCTGAAAAAATAGTGGAAATAACTGATAAATAAAACTTCTTTTTGCTTTCTCTGGCAGTTCATAACTAGTATTTGACATTCCAGCAGGAATTATTTTTCAATTTAATTTCCTTTGTACTTTCCAAGTACAGACATTAATTGATCTCATTTTAAATGTAAACTATTTTGTGATCATAACTGAACCATAAATTCTTTTGACTTTCTTCTGGTTAATTCAAGGTACTACAGACTTTAATCTTAAAAATAATCCCTGATGTAATCAATGTACATTTTTGTAAGGTAAACAGCTTGGCTTTTTAAAAAAAATAAATGTAATGTATACTAAGTGAAACTGAAGTAAGCACACACAAACATATTTTTTCAGTTTATTCCAATATCAGAATTTGTATTTTCATAGTGTACAAGCATCAAAACCAATCAGGTTCAAACTGAGAAAAGAATCCCTCTTCTAAAGAAGGGCAACTCAATTATCACAGTATGCGAACAAAACAGAATTTCCCATGTACCTCCCTTTACCTCTAGATTCTGACATTCCTGAGCTGAATTTGTAGGAAGGCCAATCCATCGGATTTCCTTCTTCTCCTTTGAAATTATGTTCATTGCCATCAGGACATTTAGGGCATCATAAACTCTCCGTCTAATATTTTTCTGATCATAAGCCTGCTAAGAAAACAATAAAACACTAATTAAAACAAAAAAATTGAATTTAAAAAGGAAAAGCAATTGAACACATCCTCCATAGACATGGAGAAGAACAAATGCCAAAATGGCAGTTCTGGTCAGAGCAGTGTTAAACCACAGTCCTTCATCTGTGATACCCCTTAGATACCACATGAGCACGCTTGGTTGCAAATGGAAGCTTCAGACTTCCTGAAGCATCTCTGCAGGAAATTCCATCACAGCAAGTCTGGCACAGTTGAAAAGCCTGACAAGGACACATATACAAGAGTAGCCTTTTCTTAAACTTAGTTATTTTGGCAGTTTCCTCTACCTTATTTATAATTCAGAGGGAGTTCAATTTTTCATCTTAATTCTCTAGTTTTAGATGTCAAAGGGTAAGTCTTTATATTTGAGAACTAGTTAAGTGAAGGAGAGTATGGACTGTGGCAGGACAGAATTCTAAATAAAACAGACAAATCTGTACTGGTATAACACAATTCAACACATATTTGCTTACTGAATCTGTTGCTAGGTGGCTGTTAGAATTCGTGAATTCTGATACGAGCTCATCAGCGACTTCGTTGTATGAAGTTGTTCCTTTACGTTGAACTTTTTCACAAACTTTCATTGAAAAATGCCTCAGACCCTTCCCATTTTTATCTCCTTTCTTGCTTCTCTTACTGAAAAGAGAAAAGTATTATTTTAATACATTGAATGTTAATAAGCTACTTTGTTACACAGCAAAAGGTCTACCTTTTGCAACAGAAATCTGGATTATCTAAACTTTTGCATCAGTTTCTTGTTCCTTAAAAGTTGGCAAAAAAGTGCGAGCCCCTTCCCCTTCCTTCAAATGCCCAGCTGATAGCATTTGAACACATGCTGCTGGGAAGATGCTTAAAATGGATTTGTGATTCGTCTCCAGGTAGTCTCACAAAAGAACAACCAAAAAAAAGAGGAAAATCTCTCACGGTGCTTATGTGCCTGGAAGCCAGGCTTATGGGGATCTCTCATGTGCGTGCCTAAAATAGAAAGACTCAGACATCTCTATTTAAAATACAGCAAGACCAATAAACTTGGTCATTAGGGGAATAAGATGTGTCCATCATAGAATATATCCATATACATACATCATAGTATGTATACGTATATATACATCTATTCTATGATGTGTCCATCATAGAAGAGATACAAGAATCTCTTTTGTAGAGAGTAAGTACATATTCATTGGGTTTTAAGGTGCCAAATTAAGAACTGGCAAACTGTCAGGATCATTTCCCATTTCCCTTCTTCCAGAAAAGCAAGAGCTTAGGTAATGAGAATAGAAAAAACCAGGAGCAGTTGTTTTTATCACACAAACTAGATCTGGATGTGTAATTCAATAGAAGCCCTTAAAAAGTTCAGCTGTGTTGTTTTTGGTTTTTTTTTTCCTTTTTTTTTTATTAGTCTCATGGTTTAATTTGACAGTGTGTTCCAGGGAGAGCTGTTATTCTACAGAAAAAGGGCCCCTGTCAGTAGTAAAAAGCTAAATAAACTATTAAAAAAAACAAGAATGGTTTTCAAAATTGTGAATGTATTTAAAAACAAAACAAATATAGGTAAAAGAAACAAAAAAGAGTAAAAAGGAACACCAGCAGACTGAAAAAAACCCCAACACAGCTTTGATGTGAAGGAGTGAAAAACTGCTGAAAGCAGGAACTGGACAGTTGTCTTTCTGAAAGGCAAATCTGAAGTAAACTAGGTATGACTCTATACATAAAATACACATTCAGTAACACTCACCTTTCTGAAAAATCTGACTCTATAATTTCTTGAGTCCGTTTTCGCTCCCTAAGACAAGACAATTCAAACTTAAGTTGAAAATAACATTATATCTGTAGACCAACTAAAATCACTGTATATGGGGCCTAGCTGGTTCTAGTGGTTGCTCTTATATGTTTACTCAAAGGGAAAAATACAACACACAGAACTAGATAAAATTTGAGGGAAGGTAGTTAGGACTTGTGGAGGAAGTTGTTGGAGCTCACTTGCAGACAAATTCTATTCCCAATTTTAGCATGCTTTACCCATAGGAATTGAGGGAAGTCACTTTACCTGGAACTACAGGAAGTGCTGGTGTGAGCTAGCAGCAAGGCTAAAAAGGAGAAGCTGGTCTCCTTTGAAAATGCCGATTTAAAATTCCTCCACGTGAAAGAAAAATGTCTTTAAACAGTGCATAAGATATATCCTATATTTTCAAGCCAGTGAATGTTCAGGAATCTTTAAATGAAACCCCAAGCTAAAACACTGCTCCTGTTAGAACTGATGCATACAGAGCTGAAGACAGGCTCTGAAGAAGCAGCTGCCATGAATTTTGAACAGCAGCAGCAGTCTGCAATCACTGGCCATTCCTTATCATCCTGTTTATTCCCCACAGCAAGCAGGAGCTGCTTTCCAGACCTGCCTTTTCCTGCTGCAGCCGACCAAGGCAGTGCCTGAGAGCTGTGCTGACCTGGGGAATGTTGTCTCCCTGTGCTTTCCAAAGCACAAAGGGCTCCCAGCACAGACTTACACAACCTGACTCTGCTGGGGAGGAAACTGAGCAAAAATGATGGCTTTGAAAAATCTGTGCTTGAAAGCCAGCACACTTTGGTTGTGTGATCCAGAATGCACAACCAGGCCTCTCCCTGGGCAGCACCACAGGGATTTCTGTCCATGGTGCTTATCTGGGGGCTGAGCAGCTGGGGCCAGGGGCTGCCCTGGGCACGGGCCTGGAGCCACAGTGGGTGAGAGCTGTGCCCTGCTCTGCACACCAGGCTGCCAGAGCCTGTGCTGAGCCCTGCCAGTGAACGTGCTCCTCCCATTTTGGAAAGAATTTGGAGTCTGTGGAGTAAACAATGGGTAAAGCAAGCAGTCTCCTGAAGTGTCTTCAGCAAGGGCTTGCTACCTCAGTTCAGGAACACCACAGACCCTTCCTTAGCTCTGTTCCTCAAATGAAAACATGGCCTATTGTATGGACTTGTGCATGGATCACTATTGACTGGTCTGTCTGGAGTCATCTCGAGCCTTTTTATGGATGAAGCAAAAGATAAAACTCATTGGAAATCCTGTGTCTCTACTTGGACAGCACACAAACAGAAGGGTGGTGCTTCTTGGTGGTGGTGGTTGATACAGTGCCACGAGGCTGCTCTGGGAATCCCCACCACTGGATGACACTTTGGAAAGCGAGGCGTGTTAAGTCTTTGGTTTAGCAAGCTGTGACCAGACAATAGAGTTTGTCCCTCTTCTGGGTGCTGAAAGAATGTCTGCCTTACCTCCATATTTCACAAAATTTGCAGAATAAAAGTAATCTTTGACAACTCCTTTCTCCAATAAAATCAGAACTGGGCCTGCAGTTTACTGACTCTCTGGGGGGGAATACAGTAATTGGGAAGTACAACCTATGACAGACCTTGCTTATAGAGTAAAATGGAGAAAGTCCAGGTACAAACATTGCACTCTCATTTCTGTTCTTTCCTAGATGCTCCATTTCCTGCCTTTGTTGTTGAAAAGGTAATACTGACATTCATCACTGACCAGAAAAATTAATCTAGATGCAGAAATATATTACTTTTTCAGAGGCAAAGCACTACATCTCTGAGACAGCTAAGCTCAGCAGTACTGATATTAAAACAAAATGCCAAGAAACACTGTAAAGACCAGATTTATTTAGAAGAGATAAAGAAAGTCATGTTTGGCTGGAGCACCTCAGAACCCCATGAAACCTGCTGTTAATATAGAAGAGTAATAAAAATACCACACAGATTATATTCAAAGTTTTCTATTAGAGTTTATTCTTAAATGCCTGTTGAAGTATTTTTGACAGTCTCTCCCCCTGTAGGCACCTGGTGCTCTGCTAAATAGCAGTGCTAAATGGATATATCATGAACTTATGGAAAAAATAAAGGCTTCTTTTAACAAGAGTCATTGTGACTCTCCATTTTCACCAAGAAACAGATACTGTCAGAAACCACAATTAAAGCAGACAGTGAAGTGACTGGTGCTTATAATTTGTGTTCACATGCTCCAGACATCAGAAGTGCCTCCCAGTCTGAAAAGCACATGCCATACTCCGTTTAGTTGTGCAAGAACTAGGATCTGTAAGTCAGCATATAGATCCAACAGTATAAATAATGGAAAAGATCAGAACAGATGCTCAGACATGTTTAAAGGAGACAAAAGCCTTACCCTGGGACCCAGCCGGAAGCTTCTGTTATGTGTGTCTGTGTGACCATTGTTGGAGCTGGGTTATATGGACTCCCAATCAGAACACTCCCTGAACTGGTCAGTCTTTGTGGTGTGCTAATGATCTGTAAAATTTAGCAATAAAAACCACAGCTCTCTTAAGAAAACAGAGGTTACTACAGCCCAAAATTCATATTAAGCATTGCACTAAGAAAAGTAATAATAATTCTGTACCAGAAGCAGTCATAATATATAGAAGAGATGGCATCAGAAGATCTTTATACAGCAATGACATTATAGCACTGCTAAGTTTCCTGTTAATTGTTACTGTATTATTCATATGGACAAGAACCAGATAAATGATTCCAAGTAATTCCTAGCCATGGCAGATAGGATCTGCACCTATAGACACCCAATTGTTTTTTAATGACTATATTTAACCAACTTCTTGATCAATGTAATCAATACAGCCTTCTTTCTTTCCAGTGGATTTGTCTCTTGTAATTGTCTATACAAAAGACAACCTGAGCTGCAGGCAAAGCATTCCCTGTAGTTTCTAGCATTCACAAGATCCCAATGCACCCTGGCAACTAACTGTACCTACAGAATGTAGGTACAATTCAATGTGAAGTCTTTACGGTATAGACAGAATTTACATTTACGTAAACCTGGTGAAATTGTAGGTACACTGGTTAACACCAAGCCACCCAGTCTCAACTTTTAAATCACATCCAAGTTCATTTTCCAAAGTAGATCACCAGGATAATTTAAATAATATTTAAAAATGAAACAGTATTGCTTAGCTAATCTTTAAAATAAACCACACTTAATTATTTTGATTTCATTATGGTAAGATTCATAACAAAGCTTATTGGACAGTGCTTTTACTCTTATACCTTACCTAATTTTTTAAAACTTTGTTTTACTTTACTCCATTTATTTATGACATTTTGAGTAGTGACTGTACTAAGCTTTGTAGTTTCCTTTACTATTTAACTTATCAAACACCTGTGTAAGCATACCAAGGCACTCTGATAACTAACTGTTGCAAATATATACTGTAAGTATACAGCAGATATATAGGTACTGCAAGTGTGTGTGTATATATGCATGTATATATACAAACTACAGATAAGTATACAGCATTTGTTTGGAATCCATCATTATTGCTTTTAGACAAGTAGAAAAATGGTATGTGAAGAATTCTCCATTTCCTTAGCTCATTGAGCATTACTTCACATCTCCCTTGGCACCACATTGAGACTACATACATGTCTTTTTTGTCTTAAAGACATAAATTTATCTCACTTATTGTTTGCAAATGTACAGCTTGACAGAACCAAGGGGAAAGAGAATTTTAGAGAAACCAAAACACAGGTACAGGTTGTGTATTTATTTCCTGATTGATACTGGTGAACCAAAGGTGTCTAGCTTTACCTATCGAGGGCAGGCACAAGGAAAGGTGTCACTTCTGTCACCTGACGGCTGCTCCGGCTGAGGCAGAAAGGTGTCAAGGGCTGATTCGTGTTTTGGAGCGCAGTGACAGGAGCGCGGGTACCGCCGGCAGGTGCCAATGGCCCCGGGGCGAGCGGCAGCCCAGCCCGGCCCGGCCCGGCCCGCGCCGCCATCTAGCGGCACCCGGCCGCTCCTGCACCCGCACCGAGCCACGGAACCACGGCACAGCCCCGGGGCTGGAACCCACAGCGGCTAAATAAGACCTAAATTAATTAATTCATCAAGCAGGGTGTTGCTGACACACACAGATGCTGAGGGAGCGCTAACATTGCCACTACTGAGAGCTCGTGAGCATTCGCTTTTGAACAGCCTGGCACAACACAGCTGGGGGTCTTAGAAAGCCTGTGTTAATGGCTATTTATTAAGAAAATGTTTTCTGAATATAGATCTATCCTTGCAAAGCAGCAGAATAAAAAATAAACAAA
>VZTT01029619.1:10011-26223 GCA_013400855.1 Buphagus erythrorhynchus | reverse complement strand
GTAGTCTGTAAAATGGCCCTTCAATCACAGTGACAAAGAACACACCAAATTCTATGCAGAAAACTGAGTTACTCCAGGGCAAATTCTCTACTAATACATATGTATTGTTCACCATGAGAACAACTACACATTGAAATATGGTTGTCCTGAGATGTAGTGGAATCTCCCTTGCTGGAAACACTCAAGACTCAGTTTGACAGGGCCCTAGAAATGGTTTTCAGTGGGAGGTCAGGCCAGATGATCAACAGAATTCCCTTCCAACATCTTTTTCATACTGTTTTCTACTTCTGCTACCGAGTTGAGGTACAATTTCTGAGACACCCACAGATTTGTGTTCATTTCCTGGAGGCAAATATCATAGAAGAGGCAGGGCTTAAACTGACAAAGAGAGAGACACTGAATCCTCATTCATGTCCCCTGCAGCTGCCTGCTACATCCTAATACCCTGCACTCCTGTTTGACTCATGTTTTCATGACAAAATTATTTTTGAAGAACCATCTGGGAAAGGAAAAAAAACCCACCACAAATATGCATGCGTTGAACATCTCTCCAACAAGAATATCTTCTGTCCCATATAACACTTGGAAAGAAGGTGTATTTACACAAAATCACTGTTTACTAGTTTATATGCATCCCAGAAAGATTCCAGAAAACACCTACAAAGGCTTCAAAGGATCCTAGCAAGACGCATCAGGTGGCGTACTGTGTTGAAGAGATGCTTCCAAGCAGCTGAAGATGCAGGTCTTTTCCTTTTGTGTATCAGAGTCGTCAGAACATCTGCTGATCCAGCAGGTATGGTATTTGGTATTTCAGGTTGGTTTTATGGCGGTTATAATAGCTGTTCCTCAAAAAAATCACTATTTGTTCATGTGAAATTACAGGTTATAAATTCCCATTATTCATTTTCTAATTAATGAAGGCTTCCTTTTCTTTCCTCCCTGCGTCCCTCTAAAACAACAACAACAAAAAAAAACCACTTTATAAAAACTGTTAACTTTGCCAATGCCCCAGTGGAATTTCCTCTGCTCCATCAGAAGAGATGGTAGCATACACAGCCTCTGACACAGAGCTTGGATCATTTGTATATAAGATTCCTGGATTTTACTGCAGTTTGTTACTTTCTGAGCACAGGAAATACTTTTTATGGGCAGGATGAGTAAATGAAACTACAGAATGTGGTAATTAGTTCTCGCGCTTGGAAAACAGAGTTATAAATAAAGGCAAGAAGAGAATTTATAAATAAAGGGAAGGGTAGGGGGAAAGAGCCATTTGGTTTCAGATATAGCACAGTGCTCAGCGCTATCATTTGTGTCAATACCCTGTAAATAATTTTCCTCTCTCCCTTCTTCATTGGTATCACTGGTATTCACTGGTGGTGAATACAGCAAGAACCTTGCCTTGTTTGTCACTTATGAGGAGAAACGGACAGGACAAGTGATCCAACAACGATTGCGAGGCTCATCTAATTAGACAAGACAGAAGATGGATGTTCTTAGGTATTTCTTTAGTGAGGAAATCACAAAATAGGGAAGAGGAAAGTGAAAATACAGACCAACACCTTCTAAAGCAATTGTCCAAGAGCCTGCAGGTGAGTTTAGGAAGCTGAGTAACTGATGCCGTGTTCAGGAGAGCGTAGGCACAGCAATCCTCCACCAAAGCCCTTTGGCTTGTTCCGAGTGCCCACACCCACGAGGCAAACCTGCACTCTGAGAACAGCACTGTACATTTGCTCAAGAATGAGCACAAGTATTTTTACACAACAGGGAGATTAAAGCCAGCACGACCTTACAGAGGAAAAAATTCCAAGACAATCTCATATGATAATCTGTATTGAACAAAATGTGATTTTATGATTTCTAATGTAGAGTATGTTTTTAAACACCACAAGCAAAACTCCACTGCAGCACCCTAAGCTCAGGTTGCTCGTCCATGGGAGCAAGGCCCTGAGCAGCCTGCAGGGCAAGAGGTGACTGAGAAGAGCCTTTAAGCATGTCGGCTCTGTCTTGGGAATCTCAGGTGTTGGCACAAGACTCCTTAGCTACAGACACACACTTGCATTAAGTGTCAGAAAAATCCAAATTCCGTCCAAATCGTATAAGTGCAAAAACTCATTCTATAAGTTGGCAGCAGAAAAATTCATTAATAATTAAATAGGAGGCACAGAACTATGGCCTGATCTTGCAACACTGATTACAGATTGTAATGCTGATTTGGACACTGAAACCTAATGGAGAGTATTTTTTCATACAGTTCTGTTTTACTTATTTATCCTTACTGCTTCTGCACTGTTGACCCTATTTTCTGCTGGTGTTACTTCCTGGGTGGAGACACTAAATCCATATTAAAATAACATCAGGGCTTTTTAGGCATTAGGGATATTTAGCCCAAATACAAATCTATTAGTATACGTAAGAATCCTCTACTTCTAGAAACATCTTTAAGCCAATTTAAGCCTAGGCTAGGTTGAAATTAGGATTTAAGGAGGCCAAATAAACAGCAGATATTATTGCTACCCTCAGTGAAACGCAAGAGGGGAAATCCACCCCATGTCTACCAGCTTGATCTCTCCTGTTTGAAGATGACACGCAGCTTTACCCATCTGGATGGCTTTTCACATATTGCTGGTAACATGTCACAGAGAAAGTAACACCTTATTGCTTTTATCTGCATTTCAATCCTGTAGTCGGGTCTAATTATAGGGAATATGGACAAGCAATAAGCAATGAGCACACGGTCTCTGGGGAAAGTATTAACAGCAGCAAGATCATATCAACAGTGACTCAGGGGGCATGACAAGAGCCAATCAATGAGGGATCGTGCACTGGAAGCCCCTTCTTCAGACAACCTTCTCCCTTGCTATCAGTCATTACCCGAGCCAAAGGTCACCTGCTTGGTGCTTGTTGGAGGCAGACTTCAAACACCGCATGAAAAAGCCCAGAGCTGGAAGCAGGATTAGTGCACAATGAACACTGTGGAGAGGCAGCAGCTCTGACCACTCTGAGGCTCCCACATCTGAATTCCAGGAGCTGATGCTTTCCCCCAAGGCAAGATACTGCTCTGAGGCCTAGGGTACAGCAAAATGTTTCTCGGTGAAGGACCATCTCCCAGCCTGCCCAGGGATCCCAACTTCAAGCTTTACCTCAAAACAGAGAGAAGCACAACCTGTCACAGCTCACTTCCAAAGACTGCATGTCTCCAGACTATGGGACTTCATAATACATCAGCACAAGTCATGAAGAACACATTTCTGGGCAGTCCCTTTCCCAAACTGAAACAGGACATCGAAACTGAACAAACACAGTAAGTGACCCGAAGCAGGAAAATTTCATTTACAAAGGTTATTTTCCCCCACTTCTGAGTGTCACCTCTTGTTCTGATTAGTATGCAGAATCACAGGTTACACATATTCCTTTGCAGGCTGGGAAAGGGAGACAACTATGCTTGTTCAACATTACAGAGCTGATTCAATTTTGCACGTGCCATTTAAAATTCTTACTTTTTTTTTAAGAGAAAAAAAGATAAAAAAATACATGTTAGACTATCAGTCTTGGATTACACTGATTGGGTGGGTCTGACAACCTATTCTAGGCTAGAAAAAACCCATTTTACAATGTGCACAAAGTGAAATTTCAGACTTAGAAAAGTCAGCAGCAAAATTCACTTTGACTACCCAAAGGATAGAATGTCAGCCAGCTTCTCTTCCATAACCAAAGGTTTATTCCATCAATTATTTCCTTCTATTTGTTTTCAGTCCAAATTTATAGACAATCTCCCATTCCAAATTACGCAAATTTCCAGAGTCGATTTACATCTGTTTATCTGATAAGAGCCATCATATTTTAAATAAGAGGAAGCTGGCTGAGAGAAACACCTGCCCCAGGCTCTACTCTGCTTCAAGAAATCCAACCAAAAATTGTGTGTCTCTCTTTTTTCATGTTTTTGCTTCCGTCTAAAGCCATATAGCAGGACTGTTAATAATCATTCCTTCTCTTACACACCCACCCCTTGACCAACTGGCTGCACAATCTTCTTTCATCCTTTTTCTCCAGGGTAGTTGCAGGAATCAGAACGTATGTAATAGCTGCCAGTGTTCCCTTATAAGCACAGGTATAGTTACACCGGATCTGCTAGAGTTCTGGTCAGGAACAAAAGAGATCCTGTTTTTCAAAATATTTTGGAAAACTGGAAAGAAAATGTGTTAAAATGCCTAGGAATCATGGCAATTCTCTAATGCTTATATCATAAATAGTGTTTTTCCAACAACTGCATGTGGTTTATAAATGTTGTTTTTAGAGATGAGCATGTGTCAGATCCTTTTAGTATTCTTAGTGCAATGCTTACTGCAACATTTCTTCAACTTGGATGTTTTTTAAGTAATTTGGAAATCACTCTGATTCCTGATCAGAATTTCCCACTCTGCTTTTACATGAACAAATAAGATGAAAACTGCAGCCTGAAGATCTCTCAAACCTCAAGCATACAATAGAGGGAAAAATATTTCCTAAAACTGATTCCAGTCATTCCATGAATCTAACCTTTGTTTTTTCTGGGTTTGGGCACAGAGCTCCCATGGCTAAGGTGGTTTCAGGACTCTCTGAGGCCAACAGGTTGGGCCCAGCCTCTATATAACCTGACCAATTTAAGATCTGCTTTCAGCAGGAGCTGCAGAACACAAGGCAGGAATTCACCCAGACACTTGGAACACACAGACCATCTCCTCCAGCAGTGTGACTTGTCTGTCCTTCTTATTGCTCTGCATCCAAAATTTCTGCTTGATTTTTTTTTCCCAGAGAAAATGGTGCCACAACACAGTTTCAATCGATATTTGACACAGTATCAGATTCCTTGCAGTAAAAAATACTGGCTGAAAGTCTCATACGTGCTTTCTCCAAGAAGCCTATGGTAGCACGCCTTGCCTCAGCAAACCATCAATTTAAATGATTGGGAAAAAAACAACACATAATAAGTGACAGATTTTTCAAATCAGATAAAGATGGGAACCAGATTATCTGTCTGTGGGTGATAGATTGCAGCAATAATAAATTCACTTTAAGACACTGGATCAATTTTTAATCAAGCCAAGAATTATTATTGCAGAAAGATAAAATGACCCATGAGGAGATGCCTTAATTTTCCACCAATCAAATTATAGCCTTTCTAAATAAGATGTAATGAGATCCATGGAATATCCAGGTTACACAGCCTACCTAATTACCCATGTTCCCTGTCATGTTGTGATATAGTAGTGGTAAACTGACCTCTGAATTTACCAAGATGAAAAGGTAATTAGTTTTTCCACAAGGCTGTAGTGAAAACAACAGCAATGACACATGTCACCTCCTTCCACCAAGTCACAATCTCAGAGGTGTTTGTTCTTAAAATATATACAGGATATGACCTACTGTGTAATAAACTACAGTCATTAAGCGAAGCATACATCTGACAGAAAAGCAACCACTATCTCCAAGTTTAGACTACAAGGTCTGAAGGTAAAGCAAATCAACCCATGTTCCACATGAAACTTTATCAGTGTACTACCACAGAGGGTCTCAGGAGATAACAGAGTGCTTTCTAATTAAACAGGTCACAATGACATATATAAAGGAAGCTTTTCTGAGACACAGGCACCACAAGTACAATTTTCCTTCCTACTGTCCTTAACCACATAGGCACTTGTTTCTGCAAATTGCAGCTTGGCATCACTGGAAAGCATTCCTGAACACATCCTGAGAATGTGAAGGTACATTGAGATCAGACTTGGAAATTGTAATCATCATGAACTGATAATTATTTCAGGCAGAAGATTCCAGTTTTGTGGACACTGAACAAGACTAATCATCTCTTTACCAAGATTTTGAAGGTAGGATTAAGAACCACATTTGCAACAGCTTTTGGGGCCTGATATCCTCACCAAAGCTATTAGTAAGAACAGAGACTGAATTTTCTCTGGCAACCTCAGAAAGCAGGAAATCCCTTCAATGATTTATCCCTGTCTATGTGCCCTTTCCTTTGGGCACCACTGCAGTTTAGAGATACAGTGGCAGATGTAATTGGCTCATGCAAAGAAAGCCATCATAAAATTAATGAACTACAACAATTCATTCCATCTGCTGCCTCTTTCTTGCTAATTTATTAATAACACTTACACCAAAAAAAGAGGTATGGATTATAAATTTCAATTTCTCCTCTTTACCTGAAAATTTAGTTTGAGAGTCTTAAAAAATGATTCATATCATACCAAATAGATTTACAGCTTATTACTAGTAATGTGGCAGTACCCAATTGGCCATAAAAGCTAACTATTTAAAAGTAACTCAAATTACCCCTTCTGAGCAAATTGGATATTTGGTTTACATAGCTTGCACTGCTTTTACAAGTGTCCCCCTTCAGTCACCAACCCATCATACTGCTCTGCTTGAATCTTCTTCAGCTTGTCATAGGCATTACACAGCGCAACAGCTTTGCAAGCCACAAGCCCATCAGTACACAAGTTTTCCTGCAATGGAAAAAATGTAGTGACACATGCAGAACATGAACGTGGAATGGGTTTTCCAGGGGTTCAGATCAATTCTACCCCTTTATAAGACTGTTAGGCATGGACTTCAGAGGAAAAAAATTACATGAAGACCAAGCACTGCAGAATGGCTCTTTTGTGAGTGAGCATAAAGGTAGAAGTTGATGAACAGATGCCATCGGTGTTCATGATACAGGAAGCATGAACTTCACAAAAACCTGTGGAATTCTCACACAGGACATTCCCCAAGTGTGAGTGTGCATGTGCTAAGCAGGCATCCACTACTACTGCCTCTCCATTTTGTACTGAAGCATGTGAAGAACCTCATAAAACCCTTCCCAGTCCCTTCAGGCTGGGTTAGGACACGCAGGAAAGCCTGACTCCCTTGTATCAGAGCAAAACTGGTATTTCATTCAGCTGGATTAGAGCTTCCCCTGAGGTCTGATCCCCACACCAATACTGCAGGAATATAACTGCTTAGATAGTAAGGGGTTTTTACTTATTTTTCCTGTGTATCTCCTACTATTAATGCAGTTCTATTGTAATAAAACCTATATATGTAGAAATGCTACCCTCCTTACTGCAGAGAAACGGCGTATCAATACAACATATCTCTGCAACAATGTAAAGATCCATGCAATAGGCAAATTCCACGGCTTTTTTGGGACCAGGCAGTGGAGCAGTCAACTTGAAGGGAATTTCACATCCTAGACTGATTTGCAAACACTATGGAAAGTTTGTTTAAGTGGGATGGCTGTGTATTAGCTAATACATGATGAGGTAATGTTAAAATACTAAAATACCCTCAACACTTTTTCCAGTAGAGATTACAGCTGTTGTGGGGGAAACCTATTACTCAGAAGGAGTTCAACAGTACCAGAATGCTATCTGTTAGGATGGTTTCACTTTGCATCAATGTTCCTATTTAGATGTTTTCATCAAAATACGTCAGTAAATTAAATGCAAAGGCTAAAAGTTGATTAAAATGAAAGATACATTGCACTAAGATTAAAGTCTTGGAATTAAGTAAAATATCTGAGCACTATTTCCTAGTTCTGTAATATTTCCATCAATACTATTATCTCCACTTAATTAGGACATAAAAGTAAGTAAAGTTAATTTAAAAGGAAATTTCAAACAGTGTTCTCATTTGATTTTCTAGCAAATTAACACTTTTAAACCTCTAATGGGTATCTTCAAAAGAAAATGTTATTAACAAAATATATGATAATTAACATAATTAAAACTCCCTAAAGTACACATTTTTTAATGGCAATTGTTTTGTTAAAAAATAAGCGAGGGTAGTGAATCCCACTCCCCTCATAATGTAGACGTGCATTAGATAGCATTAACATTGGACAATTCCTCATGGATATCCATTAACCTAGAAATTGCTAGTATTAACTCATAACAAGATTACCTTTTGTGGAACTGGATTAACTTTTACACACTCCCTTACTCCCAAAAGGAGCTCATCAAATGGCTGTGAGTGCTCCAATATTTCAAATTATGCAGTTATTAATTTAAAGTAGGAGTATTTTCTCTGATCTTATCCCAAACATTTTAATCCCCTCTTATTCCTCCTAGTCACTAACATCTATTCTGGCAAAAATACACCAAAAATTATTAGTTATCTCACACATAAGATCAAACTGGCAAAATAAGACAATTTTTACCCTGTTGAAGTGTCTGAATTAAAAGATTTTGTGATTTTCAAAAGTTATGACATCAAGCTCCATAAGAAGCAAGTATTTGTTCATCCTTGGGGTGTGTGGATGCACCTCTCACCTAGGAAAACCATCACATCCCTCAGAGAAAAACTCAAGGACTTCAAGTACATCTTTTATGCCTTCTGTACTCTCAGAGATTTATATGTTCCAACCAGCTCAGGATAAAAGCATGAAAAACTTTAGTTACTTATCTAAGCTGTTCAGAACTCTAGAGTCTGCCCAGGGAGTGAGATATCTGAGGAGAGGGGCTGTGCTTCCTGCTCCCAATCCGCTCAGAATTACCTCATGAGCTGGCACTCACGTCACTTCGCACAGGATGCAGCAATGTCCTTTCATGTGGGTAAGCTCAGCACCAGGTGCAACAGCACTGCTGATAAGACAGAATAAAGGCAACTTTCTTCATGTTTGGCTTCCTCCCACATTTTTTGGGAGGGAAAAAAAAAAAAAGAAAAAGATGGAGGAAAACATGTGAACCTACTTCATTAATATTTCCTGTTTTATGCTCACTCCACAGATGCAGAAGGGCTCAGATATACCTGACATTTTTAATGAGCAGGACTAGTGGGGCCCACACCAGAGACCACATGGGTCAGCTTCTTCCTGAGAGACACGGAGCAGGACCTGAGGAGAATCCCATGGCTGGAGCCTTACCGGCAAAGCCCCACCATACCTTGGCATGGTGGGTAAGGCAGGAGGGCACCCAGAGTCATCCCAGAGCTCGGGGAGAGGAGGCAGGACCAAGATCAGGCTGGGAGCACAAGTCAGAGCCAGGATCAGACTTGCTGAGGGCAACCAAGTCAGACAGCCCAAGGGTCACCAGGGACACTCATGGTGGCAAGACAGGCCCAAGAGACCAAGTGAGCCCCCAGATTAAGGGTATTCATAACCAGAGAGGGCACAGCTGCAGCTGAATTGGAGACTAAAGCTCCTCTAACAAAGCTCAACTCAGGCAGGGACAGAGTTTAAATAACATATGTAGGAAGAGGGTATGGTGGATGCTCCTGGTGATGTTGACCATTAAGGCCTGATGGTGTACTTGAGACACTGGCAACAAAAATGCAATCTCTTCTGAGACTATAGTGATAAGTCTCCCACAAACTCAGCACTCTCTTGATCCCAGGGGACAAGGTCACATCCCTGCACCTCTATGTCAAATCCATTTATATCAAGCTCTCACGTGTAGGCTTCTGCATTCACCACCTCAACTACTGCTCAAGAGTAAAGTTCAGCTCTGTTGAGCTCCTGAGGAAAAAAAAAATGTACTGTGTTGCCCAGCCTCTCAAGCAGGCTCAATGCTCCTGCCCTGGACAAAGCCATATGAATGACAGTGGGGAGCAGAAGGCAGCACTGGATTCAGCAAGGCCCTTGTTAACCATCACCCCTTAGACCCCTGTGATGGGGGACCCCAATGAGGGCACATCAGCAATCCCCTCATGCTGAGGCCTTGCTTCTGGGCAGGTGGGAGTCCTGCAGGGCTACAGGAATTCTCACAATCAAGTAGGAAAGGGATATATGAGAGAGTTAACAAAAAAAAAAAAAAAAAACAAAAAACTTGTTTCTCCAAAGAAAAAACATTTGCTCCAAGAGCAAGAACTGGCTGAGTATTTGGTTTATTTTCTATTTCACTTGAGCCTTGCCAGCCACAGCTAATAGATATTACCACCTGAATCATGAGCTGATTTACTGAATAACAGCCATGACACTCTACTAGTGTAACTTCATAATAAGGCAAATATTTGCCACCATCTGCAGTAAATTCAAAGCATCTGCTGTGCTTTTTGATGAAAATAAACTAGTATACCCCACTGTAAATTCTTTTGATATTGTTATTACAATATTCTGTTATAAATAAAACAAATGCACAAATACAGCTCAGGCTAGCAAAATAAATCAGCAAGGCTTAGCAACTGCTTTAATTATTATTAGAAACAATTTGGTATTTTTCTCACCTGTCACCTTACAGAACTATTTTACTCAGCACTTACATAAAAGCTCTTCGAGAACCTAAAAAAAAGAATTTGAACAAAATCTCAGTGTTTGTTTCAACCTTGAGTGAAATTTTTCAAAATAACTCAGAAGTTACTCAATCTTAGTTTCCACTGAAGTCTACAAAGCTTCCCCCATTGCCTGTATATGTAGAAGCCAGAATGACGTGCTTCACAAAAATTCCAGCTCTAGGTATCAATGCTGTGTTTATCACCACATTATCCAGGAAAACTATCACTCTTGCACTAAGTATAAGAGATTCTCTCTGTCCACCCACTAATGGCAAGTTGGCAGATTGTGGGAAAGCCAGCAAGTCTTGCTTTTTTGCTCTGTGGATGGATGAATTCCCGGGCATTTTTATCTCCTGTGGAAAGGGTTCAGTTACAGCCGACTGGCCTTCATCCAGGTACTGATCTTTCCCAGGCAAGGCAGAAAGCTGGAGAGAGTCAGTTGCCTCTGGTATAAAGATGATGTGCAGCAGCATGTATCTGGAGGTCCAGTTGTCACACAAAATCCACCACACATTTAAGAAAGATGCTGAGTAAGATGACGTGAGACACAAAAAAAAAAAGAAAAAAAAAAAAAAAACAGAGTGCTGTTGGAAAGATGAATGAAATTAAATTGCCCATTACAAATCTTCCAGCTTTCTTGGAGTTTTTTGAAAGGAATAAAAAGCACCATCTCAAAAATCTTCATACAACTTTATAGTAAAAAAGGCATCTTTTAAACCAGTAGTGGTAACAGGAACAGTTGACTCAGCCAAAGGACCATAAATGACCATAAAATGTCAGCCAATAGTCAAAAAAAGACTAGACCACTCATGAACATAAATGTCATCATTTTGGATTACATCATAGCAGAAGAAGGATTCAAGACACCTGCAATAACCAGATGGAGTCAGAGTTAGCCATTTATTAGCTTTCTAGCTAAAAAAGATGAAAGTACTACACTGTTTTCAAAGCTTGGGATACATGGACATAGGAATTTCACCCTTAAAGATGCTATTGGAGGCCTTGAAGTAGGCACAGAGCCAAGAAAGAACATTCTGCTCTTGCTAAAGCTGCTTCAGGGAAACAGCCTTTTCCATGCCTAGTAATCACCTTCTACTTTTCAGACTAAATGCAATCTATATTTACTCACCTTCTATTGGGTATTTAAACCCATATTTTTAAGTTCTTCCAGGTTTGTTTCATGGTGGTGGGTTTTTTTAACTCTCACTTCATACATAGCATTTTCCTACCTTTTATTTGTGATTTTAGAACAATATTATTCCCTTTCAGCCTTATTTTCTCTAGGCTAAATAAATTATACTCCCACAGGAGATAAACCCAGACTACCCTAGGAACTCCTCTCCAAATTCCTCTTCTTGAACATGGTTTGCTGGTATTAGCACATGGGAATATTTACAGAGGGTAGACCTTTTTCTCATCCGAGGACACCGTTTATGGAGATACTTCACATATTTCAATCATCTCAAAGCAAGTACTACATTCCAGTCTCCCTCCTACCTACATATTTCTAAATTATGAGTTTTCACTGGAAATAGGATATTTATGAGTGTGGCTTTACATTTTTTACTAGCGCATTTAATGCCTTTTATTTCACTTGTTTCTCAGGGTTATCTTAATTTTCCCATGGGAGATTTAAGGCGTCCTCTGTATTGCCAGTGCATCTCATTTTTCCCTATCAATGCATGCTCCATTTTCATGCCAGCATCATTAAAGAAAAATCTTCAACCAAATCCAGTGCCAAAACTCACTCAGGAGACCTTCCTTTCATTACTTGCTTTCAGCATAACAATATTTCTTTTAGTATAACTGCTTTGTCTCTTACCAGTTCCACTCCACATTACAGTTCCAGTAGCTGCCTCCTTAACATTTTAAATTAAGAATTGCCTGTGTTACACCATAGAGACTCTAAAGATGCTATACAGCAGATCAAGCTGATTTCTTTTGTTTAAGAAATTCGTTATAAAGAGGAATTGGTCCAAAACACTTAGATAAAATACTTTTGGTAAAGTTATATTTCTCTTTTTACTGATCCTTCCCTCTAAACATTCTTTCTTTGTTTATTGCTGTCCTGGTTTCTTAAAACCATGACAATAACTGAGTCTGGAATTTAGGATACTCAGAATCTTCTCTGAGCAACCAAATTTAAAAAACAAACAAACAAACCAACTATGTAGATATTGTTATCTCTCCAACTCCTGCTGACCTCAGTGTTTGATCATGAGTTGTTCATCTTCAGTCACTACTCTTAAGCCAGCTAATTGTTTTTGAGACAGTATGACACTGAAATTCCTCGATTCTAAAGCATTCTTCAACAGTAAAAAGTCCTCCCAGAAATAATTTGCCGTTACTTGTCAGGATTTAACAGAAAGCATTCTGTGTTGCCACCAAGATTTTCAGCTCGGACTACTATTGAGGGATATGATTTAAGTGCTCACATGCTGACAATGACACAAAGTAGTCAGGTCCACAAATGGGCTTACATGACTTTTGCCCCTAAAAACATTTCTATTCATATTTCTTTGCCTCTAATGTTACAGTTGCCCTTATTTTTTCCTCAGATCACAATGACAACTAAAAGCTGGGGGCTTTTGCAACATAAAGCTTCCAAGTACTCTGTGTGTCTGCAGGGACCACAGCTAAAATTACTCTAGGCATTTGTTAAATTATTAAGAATTAACACCAATAAAATTGATAAGTCCTCAGCTTCTGGAAGCACTAGACTTTACATCTATGTAAAAGAAAAACCAATGCTTTGAAAAAGCTTCCTAAACAGAAAGACAAACATGGAACTGTATTATTCTCCCTTCCAAATTTCATCTGTCTCTAAAGCCCAAACTTCTTCAAACTATTTTCATTACACTGTTATCTTTAGATACTTAATTAATTTGCGCCAAAGTCCCCAGTATTTTCATTCCTTAGCATCATGTTCAGTGTGGCCCCAGAGTAAAGAATACATATTCACTCTCTTAGAAGCTAGAGATCTTACCATATTTAACAAGAAGCATCTCTGACAGTAATTGGAGTTTTGTATCAAGGTAAATAAATGGTAAGCTCATAAGAACATACTCTAGTGGCCACATGCATCCGACAAACAGTAACATCAGAGAGTGAATTTAACATACAGTCTCAGTGGATATGAATTTTCTGTAAACAAACAATCCGAAGAAAGCCTCACTTTTGTCATCTGTTATTCCCATTGAAGAAAAATGAATATTCTGTTTCATACTTTTCCTACCAGGTGGCTTCATTATTTACCACTAGTCTTTTTTCCCTCAACATATGTGCAACACTGTAATATCCTCAATGACAACAGATTAACTTTTTTCCTCAACAGCAGCATTCAATGCAAATTACCCAAATTATACCCAAATTATCCAATATGCTAGAATGATGGTACTTCACAAGGGTACGTTGGAAAGCCAGTTTCTCATATTACTGGGAAAAAAAGCTCACTTCTGTCAAGATAGAAGGGCCTCTCCACACAGCATATATTCCCACAAGTATACGGCATATAGTGAACAGCAGTCAAGGATGGGGACAGTCACAGAGGCTCCAATCTTCCTGGCCACTGAGCATGTGAGGAGTGTTGGACAGGTCACTTACTCTCCCTGTACACTGGCTATCCCTGTGCAATACAGAGATAACACTGCTTCCTCCCTTCAAACAAAATGCTGGAGGCATAAAAATTCCTAGACTGAGAGGTGTAAAATCCCTTGATGATGAGGTAAGTGCCTTGAGCAAATAGTGGCTGGATAACTCAGACTGAAGTTTGAGCACTGTGTTTAAAGAGTTAAGTTCAGAGCAGAGAAGGCAAAGACAGGCATGAAGGGCTCCCTTCTACATACCTAGAAATCAGTGGCTTCATCAAACACAGGACTGGCCTCTAAATGCTGAAGTTGTGCTAAGATGTTTGCTATAGAGAAAGAAATACTTATCCTGACCTGGAAAAAAAAAAAAAGAAAGGCAAATGCCATGGCTTTGAAATAAAGGAGCGAAAAGAAAGAATAGGCTCAGGAGGGTTTATAAATCCTCTTAGGCAGCCTCTCAATATTCCCTTCCCTATAACTTTAGAGCAGGGCTTTAGAAAATTTCAAGGAGGATGGTCAGACACTATGATTATAGCCATTTCTGGCTTCATCCTGATTAGAATGGCAGTCAAGTTTGATGGGTGTTAACTGATCAGGTCCAAACAAACCTCAGTATAAATACAGCCTTATTGTAGTACCTCTTCTTTGGAATAACGTTAGCTTGCTTTCAGGTTATTCAGTTATAGCATTCCTGAGTATCTGTGAAAACAAAGTAAAAATAGATTTATAGTGACACCAAGAAAGGGTCGGGGGCAATATTCAGATGAATGTCATAATCAAGGTGAAACCTATAAAACATTTTCAGAAGAAATTGTTGATATCAAATGTTCTAGTACAAGACAAAGAAATTAAAATTTTTGGAAGGATTTTGAAGTGTTGAACCAGCAGGGCAAAACTGGGGATATCCCCTTTTGTACAGCTCTGGGTTATGAGAGGGTCAAAAGCTCTCTTTCAAGGAAAACGACTATTGTGAAGGAAAGAACAGGCTAGGATTGTTCAAGCTGCTCCACCTTGTTGTAGGGGGCTGACACGATCCCCAGGCAGCTGTCAGGAATGAAACAGGGCAATGACAAATCACAAGTACATTTGCCCCCTTCCTCCCTCAGACCTTTAACACTGCATGCCTAACCCCAAGCACTCTCCACAGCACTGCTGCTAACTTGCAGCAGACCATCCCCTGTTTATAAGATTCCAACAGCTTCCCAGCTGGGGAGTGCTCTTCCCCCCCAGCTGCACAGCCTAGTTTGCAGTAGCTGCATTATCAATGGCTTTACCCTCGTCAAAGCCCACTCAACCTTTTCACAGCCATATCACAAAGGCGGGAGATGCTCTTGTATGACCAGACGTGACAACGCCCCAGGCTGTATTTCCCCCTTCAAACACCCACCACAGACCACGGGCAGTCCTTGTAGCCTCCAGGTATTCCCGGCAGGGCAGGCATTTCTATTAACTCAACATTCAGGAGGTGCATGACTGAGAAGGGGGAAGAGCAATCAAAGCATTTGAAATGCCAGAGTCCTGCCAAGTTTCCTGTACTGGGCTGTACCCTGCTACATTAGTTATAACTGCAAGTAGCTGCTATCAGCAGATGATTGAACAAAAAGCTGCTTTGGAGCTTTAGAAAATTAAGACATTCTCAGCTTGCAGATAGAATTCAAGTGTGAATTCCTGTCTGCTCCTCTGCATTTTAAGATCCTAGGTCCCTACAATCCCAATAGGAAGCTGGAGTCTCTAAACTACAGTTTACAGAGTAAAAAATAAGCGTCACAAATCCCTAGTTCTTCCAAGTGTTGCAATATTTCTAGGAAGCTGGCAAAACCTTCTGTTTAGCTGGCCCATCATTTATTTTGTCACTTTGCCTTTGTTACTGGTGATGTCCAAAGGCTTTTCATGTAGAGCCACCAGAGAAGCCAATGCTGAACATCTCCACATCTTGGCCATGACAGGAGTGTGCCAGATGCGCATTTTGAAAAGCAGAGTGTGTATCAGCCTCCTCATAGAGCCCTGTCAGAAAATTTGATTAATGGTAATGTGCTACAAATCCTAAGCAAAAAACACAGCCTTTCATAAGCGCTCTACCCAGATCAAAGCCATGTGGCCATGGAGACTCAGCACCAAATGTAGCTTCTAATGCTCTTTTGCCACTTGGAATGTTTCAAACCAAAAAAAGATTTCAGGCTAACAGAAGGTTTGAGAGTCATGTTTTCATAGTCTCTGAAGTTTCAGAGTAAAAAACACCATGCTAGACTCCAGTGGTTTGAAAAACCTGAAATCTTCAATGAACACTATATTTAAATTATTTGGGATAGAAGGAAGATCAGGCTTTCCACTCCTACTCCCTGACCCACAGGTTAATGGATTAAGGCAATAAAACAACAGGTTA
>VZTT01029618.1:32015-52758 GCA_013400855.1 Buphagus erythrorhynchus | reverse complement strand
ATATTTTCTCTCATTACAAAGCCATCATAGCAAAGAGCAAACTGAATAGGCTTTGTCAAAAAAAGTCCCAGGGGTTGCAGTACTCTTGGTAGAGATACACTGAAGCAGCAAATTTTGTATCTGAGACTGGATTTCAAGCACAGTANTTGAACATCATCAGACTTTGGAGTTATTCATCTCCAGGGTTTTAAGTGAAACCCATTTGTAGCAGTAAATCAAGAATGGATACAAATGGTGGCACTGCAGAAAAAACCTTAGATTGTATGACTGCATTGCACTCACAACGCCTTTGTCATCTGTCCTCATTTTTAATATTATTAAATATCCCAGAGATCATTTTAAGTGTGTATGAACTGCTAGTCTGAGTTAATAAACTAGCAGTTACCGGCATGCTGTTACAAAAACAATATGCAAATATATCTTATGTCCTGGACTCACACTGGTATCTTTAAAAGTTGTATGAGATGTTTTTATTACTATTATAACCAAAAATATTTGTTGCGCTGCACCCATTTTCAATTTTCTACCGATTTTCAGGTAACCTGTATGGGTTATTAGTAGTCTGCTCCTTTCTCATCCTCAATCATCTTTTCTCATTCTCAATGACTACAGGATGACATCTAGTGGTACTAGAAGGCTTCAGGCATTGTTTACTTTAAACTTTGTAAATTTTGTTTACTTTAAATAAATTTGTATTAAACACACATTATGGTTTCCAGGATAGGGAACATATAGGAACCCCAATTCAAAATATGAAAATAGTTCTTGAGAAAGAGAAAAAAAACAAAACAAAATCAAATAAAATCAATTCAAATCCCATTCACTTGTGTGCTTTCTACCTTCTTGAAGAAATGTATAATCTTTTGCCACAAAACTGTGAAACAGTGATAAAAATATCTTCCTAAAAATCAGAAATGAAATTATTTTTCTAACTGTAATAAATTTACTAAATATCTTACTATCATGCACCTTAGATATATGCATATGTGTGTATATAAGCATATATCGTCAAAAAATCCAAGTCAAAAAACATAGCCTTTAGCAACATCATAAATTACATTAAGTCTTCTTTCATACTGTGTTTGATATGAGGTCAATATTTGAAAAGGTATTAATAAGTAATAATTCTATTTTTCTACTGAATTANAAATATTATAATATAAAACTGAATTTAAAAAAACACTTCCTTACCATTGCCTTTGTCACTGTTTTCCAAAAGTTTCTGGTCATTCTACTTTGTTATTAAAAGGAAAATCAAAGAGAAAAGATCAGATACACATCCTAAATGATGTTTTAAAGTGCATAAGAAGTAAAAAGTCCATTCACACCAGAAAGATTTTAAAGGGCACACTGAAATTTGCAAACACAGTGTGCTGAATGTTTTCCATCTGGTCTGTATCTCTGGTTAGATTCTAGAAAATGTCTTAAAGAGGACTTTGATTCTGTTTTAGTGTGGGATGTACTGTCCACAACAACATTATGCACATTTTTCCTTTACATAATGTCCTGGACACAATGAATAAGGTCAGTACACACCAGATATCCAAGTAGGAGTAATGGCAGCATGGAATAAATATTTGGCATAATAAATACATTTCTGTTTCTCTCATTAACTATTACCATGAGGCTCTTAAAAATATAAGAAGTATACGTAACAATTATGGAAATGCAAATAATGCTGTTCTTAAGAAGAAAAAGTCAAAGGCAAGTTGACATTTGCTCTTCTAAAAATAAAACATAAATTTCAACAACAAGGCTTTGTAATGCCTTTCACTTGACCATAGAACAATCACCACTCTGTACTTCATCCCACATACATATGACCTGCAGACTGAGAAAAGAGATCTATGGCATTCGCTCATTTGTATTAAATCCAGACATTTGAGGATGTGTATTTATACCTATGAGGATATATAATCCCATTTAAATCATTTGTGCTTGAATTTGTCATCAGAATTTAATGTCACATATTTAATCAAATGCCATTTCCTTTGACAGTTTTTATCACTATAAAAAAAAAACTGTCACTTTTTTTAATCACTTTTATCTATATATTTTACACACACACATACACACATACACATACATATCCACATATACATACACATCCACATATACATATACATACATAATGTGAAATTACCAGCTAGATTCTATTTCCTATACTTTATCTTACCTTAAACATCTGAGCTGACATTTTCTACTTGTGATCTCAGTTTCAGGCTCAGGTTTCTATTTGTTTTGATATGTTTTATTTCAGAAAAAAAATCTTGCCATCCTCTTGTAAAGATTAATTGCCACTCTGCTAAAAATAAGATTTTTTTTTATCTGGTCTTACATACGAGACCTGATACTTCTGAAGATGGGTTGCTTTTATAGTGCAAAGCCACTATTTGTTATCAAACTTTAACCTTCTGAATTATCTCATTTTGCAGATGCTTAAGAGGCAAGTGCTTAAAACTGCACCTGCTGGTTGAGAGTTTTGCAGATAGAAGATTCTGTCTGCATAGACCAACCTCCATACTGAGGGAAGACAGAGTATTTTGGTGAAATTCATTCCTGAAGTACATTTAGATGATTCATCATCTCTTACCTATTTTCTTTTCAGAAGGCATCACTAGCAATGATTCTGTTACATGTGGTTAGAAGTGGAATTCCATGGAATTATTACTGGTTTTCTCTGGTACACAAAGCAAATTTTTGTTATTTTCTAGGTCAATATTTGGGAGATCCTTTAACAGCTCGTTTGATTTAGACACTAGCATGTACTAAGTGTTTAAGGTCTTGAGCACAGACTTATCTTGACAAATCTGTAAGCTGGAGAACTATTCCTTTTTCAGTAATATGTAACATAGTGAAGTCTAATTGTAACATAAATAATTTTGGATGCTCTTACTTTGAATTCCATAACAAGGCTAAAAGAGACAACAAAGATAAGGGGTTTTTTTTAAATAAATAGGTTTATTTATGGAACTATATTTCTACTGGTTTAATTTATCTTCATAAATAAATTTCATTTTTAAAGGGCACTACATAGCGTTAACATGTGATTACCAGAAACTGTGAGTTTGAAGCTTCGAAAACAAGCTTTAATTAATCAAATCTTTCTCACTTGCCTCTTTAAGTTATAAAGGTATAAAAGTGGCATTAGCTAATGATTTCCAGTGGTCGACTGAACACTGTGTGAGTGATGAGTAGAAGAGAAAATCCATGACAATATATTGTTTAATTTAATCTCTTGCATTAAAAAGTTACAAATACAGTCCCCCAGAAAGAGCATTCATTTTGTGACTGAAATATATAAATAAACCCCTTATCAGTGAGTATTTATAAGGAAATCAAACTGTAAACAGCAATGTATTTTAAGAATTACCAGGAGATGAGTCTGAACATTCTCACACAGTTGCTGACTGGTACTGCTGACTGCTGGGGAAAAGAAGTCACAGAGTTCAGTGGCACTAATCTGCCCCCTTGTGCAGACTAGTAGAAATTGCTGGATTAATAAAATCGGGAGTCCTCCCACTAAAAAAAATCAATTAAGCATTCAGTGGGTGAAACTCGAATCAAAGTTATCTGGCTATCTCAAAGCTTCTTCATGCTATTGTTGGAATTTAAAATACAGACTGCTAAAAGTCACCAGAGCCATACCTCCTGATGCCTAATACCAATTTGGCTACGTCTATTGATATGAGAGGGTAATTTACAAGATTTGTAAATTCTTCTGAAGAGTGAAATGTTCATACATACTTGCATGGTTAGTTTCACCTATTTTTAAGATAAATACTGTCAAGACTGGGGGGAGTTGTTCTATCTTAATGGCACAATCTGGACAAAACTAGCTTCATAAAAAAGAAATATTTTCAGCTGGAGTTCATCTGCCTAAAACTAGAGTTCTAAAAAGCATGATTTGAAAAGGTGACAAAGTAATCTTTAAGGAGCTTTGCTCTTTTATTATTGTACATATGTAGTTTAAAAAGCCATGACTGTCTAACTATTGACATATCTAGGGGCTGTTCCTCAGCTCACTAATTAGAATGCTCTCTCAAAACCTTGAAGGGCCATTCTTCAGTTTCAACTTTAAAAGGGAATGAAAAATCAAATGAACATAACCCTTTAATTTACTTTGTAAACATCTTGTGGAATGACAGTCTTCCACTTTACTCTGAAGCACAGACAATATAGCACAGACTATAAATTTTTATGTTTACTTAAAATTTTGTATTTATATTCTTCAAATCCATAGGCCAGCATTATAAAACATTGCCATAACAACACATTTTCATGAGTTGAAAAATTTTCATTCCAGAGATAACAAAAGAGAGAAGTATTAACAAAAATTGATTAAAGGTGCTGCTTCCACAAGTAAAATGATATCTATATGAGGCAGAGTGAGAAAGAATTTGGTCTAAGTTCCCTGTTCTCAGGAGATAACAGTTAAGGGAAAATGTCATATAGCTGTGTCTGCAGTAAGTGATGAAGTTAATAAAAAAGGAGAATGATACTGTGGATGCAATGATTAGATGCAAACTGCATGAGGTGTAGTTGTCACTTGAAATTCCTGAGGAGATTAACACATCATTTTAGTAAAAACCAACTCAGTGGAGAATTTCAGTCTTACTATACTCCAACGACTGTACATAATATCCTTTGCCCACTATAGGACATTTTCTAATCTTAATTAGTCTGATTGCAAGTTTAAAAATAGCTTGTTAGTTCCTTGTTACTCACATCAGTGTAACATCAAATTTTGATTCTTCCTTTCTAGAAAACTGGACGCTCTTTTCTTTAGAGTTGTGTATTGAATCAAAATTCAAATTGAATATCTTTAAAAAATCACCAATTCCAAGGCATCATTCTGCCTTTTCTATTTTACTTACATGCAATGATCTACCCTATTACACAGTCATAATCCTAATCAGGTGAGCAGCAGACTGTGCAGCTGCTCTGCAAAAAAAACAAAAAAACAGACGGAAGTGTCCTGCAGCTCTGCCTGCATGGTTATTTTGGATGGGCCCCTCTGCCTATGTTCTGTGCTGATCAAGACACATGTGAGTGCCATAAATGTCATGCCATGCCAGGGCTAAGAAGGCTGCTCAGTGGCACAGTTATTTGGCCAAGCCAGGCCCTGGACTCAGGCACTCTCAGCTGGCTCAGAACATTGGTGGTGCAAGGTTGAATCAGCTTTCAGCACTGGCACAGAAAGACTCTCTTATCACAGCCTGACATTCAGGCATATTCTGAATATTAATCAGGGTCCAAAAGCCTTAGGAGACAACCTGTTGTTGCATTAAGAGTACAGAAATATGGCAGAAAATAAACCCCCTTTATTTCCAGCTAGTCCTGGAGGACTGAAGGTGTTTGGATGTAGCTAGGCTTAATTTATTATTATAACCAAGATTGCTGGTAACAGATTCACTAGATCTACAAACTATAAGTGTATTGTGCTCTGTACAAGTGCTCAAGGAGTATACTCCCACACAGTCAGAGGTGCAAATTTTAACAAAGAGACATCACTGCTTTGGGGAAGACAGAGGAGCAAGCCCACCAATTTGTCTGCAAGGTGATCGTATTTTCGTCCTCTGACATGGAGGATTTCAAATGCCAATTTACACTTTTGGGAGAAGTGGAGGTGAGACTGTAGTCAAATATCCTGTCGCTGCCATCATAGATGGGAAGGGAGGGGAAGACTATTTATATGTAAAATAGTTGCAAAAAGATGTGCTGTGAGTCTTGCCCAGGAGTGTATCTGTGACAAGTTAGTATCAGTCTCTCTTCCATTGCTGTGATAAGGGTCATTAGGCCTCAGCCTGATTACCTATCAACCCTTCAGAAAGCCATCATGCCCACGGTAATCCCTTCATATATTTCATTACATATTTCATGGCAGTATGCCTCATTCCTACAGCTGCCCAGAAAAATCAGTGAGTAAAGGAATAAAAATTTAAATTAATCTTGAGACAACTGCAGAGGGCACAGAAATCTAACATTATTTTTTTCTTTAAGAGTAGGGATTTATGTGTGATTCAGGAGCTCAGATAGCCAGGCTGTATTTTCTGCTAAGTCTGTCAGGATACAATCCATCTATTCAAATAGGAACTCCTACACTATAGAAATCTACATCTGAGCTAGACATCCAGATACCCTTTATAGTAAATGAAAAGAAACAGGAAATTTAAGGAAGCAATTAATCTCATTCTAAAGTAGACAGCTAAATATATCTCAAATGAGTCATACCTTAGAAGTGCTTATTTCTCTCCATTAAACATTAAATTCCATAATAGAATGACAGAGCTCATGCTTAGATGTAGACTACAGTTCTGCATTCATCTAAAAACATGAAAGACAAATTCCATCAGTGTTTATGTTTCTTTAAGTGAGGGTAACTGTATTTCTTAATTTTTAGGAGAATTTTAAGGCACTAGAAGCTGTGAATAGTTCAAAGAATGACTCCTCAGGGGCCAGCTAGCTATAATAGGCACTTATTTCTATAATGGAATTAATAGGAGAATTCTTACTTCTAAGGACAAATATTTTGAGATTACATATATGTGAGATATTTTTTTCTTAATAATACTGGCTTCATCCACACATTTTACAAACATCAGTCAATATTATCTGTATTATTGTCTTAGGATGCAATGCAAGATGTAACTAAAATTATGTATTCTATCACCATGAAACCAGGGGAGGCAATGATCCTTCCTCCATGGAGGTATCTTCTGTTAATGGGCCATTGAGTCTCACTGCATGACTGACAAAATTACAACATTCCACTGTGAGATGCTCCACCCAGGGAGAGGAGCCAAGCCTTTCTTACCTAGATAAAAACTGAGATCTGGAGCACCAAAGCATCCTTTTTTCCACTGAATCCCAGAGGAAAACCAGACCTTTCCACATCATCACTGAACCTTCAGAGGAAAACTGCACCCTTCTGCAGGACCACTGCTTCAACTGAACCACATCTGTCATCCAGGAGGACTGCAGCCACCATTTAATGGAACTGCTACCAACACCCTGACTGATGAGGTGTCAGGTTGTATTCTGACTCTGTCAGTGTTTTGGGGTTTTTTTTGTATTACTGCATTTTTATTTTAATTTTCCTAGTAAAGACCTGTTATTCCTATTCCCATATCTTTGCCTGAGAGCTCCTTAATTTCAAAATTATAATAATTTGGACAGAGGGGGATTACATTTTCCATTTCAAGAGAGGCTCCTGCCTTCCTTAGCAGACACCTGTCTTTCAAACCAAGACAATTATGCATCTGCCTCATAAAAAAATAAAGACCAAGTACAATTTTCAGACTTCATCTTTAATTGCCCAAATAAATTGTCCAGTTCTCCAAAACATTCATTAACTGGTCCTGACTTAAAAGCTCTATTTGGACCTCTTGGTCCTCTGTCATTCTTGTCATCTTTCCCCTCCCAGTTCGGGATCTCCTGACTCCTCTCTCCCGCTATTGAAAGAGTTGTTGCATTCAACCACTTCTGTCTGAAACTTGAACTAATTATCTCTACCATCTTCTTTCAAGATTTGGTACTAGTGATCAATTTAAAATTAAGCTAGAGCTAAATATGTGTTAATTTATCTCATGGTGCCAGGTTAATTTACCTTACAGCACTGATACGTCATTGCTGATCTTTAGTTGTTTCGATCTAGAAGAAAACAACTTATTTAACAGTTACACCATTGTTACAAACAGAATAGTAATTATTGCACCAGAAGGTCCAGCTAAGAAGTAGGCATATCTCAGACAACCACTGATGGTAGATCTCTAGCAAACTAATCCTAACCTCTGCTGAAGAAAGGCATCCACAAACTTTTACCTCCGAAACATAAGTTGCCAGTTTCTGACTTCATCTAAGGAGAAGCGGTGGTTACTGCATAAACCAAGGAGATCTGTATCAGAAAGCCATTACATTACATTATGGCTTGCTAATGTCCTGCAGATAGTAGACCTGGAGTGTAAAAGCATCAAGAACATCATCAGGGCCCCAGACAGGCAAATGAAGACAATAAAGCTAACTATCTCTTTGCACTTACCCTTGGTGGTACATCTTCTTACAGGTACATATAAATTATGGGTAATGTAAAATACTCTTTGGTACAGTTTTTGTTTATGGGTTACTACTGTTTTGTAGAAATTGAAATACTGCATTTGTTGTTTGCAATACTAGTTTCATATACATATCTCAACCTAAGTGTTGGGAGGCTAATATGTTTATTTTTAGCAATCTAAGTGGTGTGACCAATATGCTTACAAATATCCTACACAATGAATAATGGCAGGAAAATGTTGATGCTTATGAAGTTCATAACAAATAGCTTGAGCAAAATAAGAATATTTTGACCAGCTGCCTAAAAAAAAAAAAAAAGAAAAGGCCTGGGAGTTTTCAACTGAAAATAATGCTTATGTTCACTAGATTTGCAAACTGCTCTCTTCAAGTAACATGGCAACCAGTAACAGTGTCTATATTTAACCACAGCAGTAACCCCAGGTTTCATTAGATGGTCGCAAACACATTTTTGCACTCAGCCGAGATCTTTCCATCTTTCCTCCCCCTTTACCACCAGCGAGGAGCAGCCAGAGCAGAGCAATGCCAGAGCCCTTCTTTGAGGGCTGGCCCCACTTTCCAGCATTTACAGGAGGGGGGAAGGCAGTGCTGTGCCCACTCAGGGCTCTCGTGCCCCCGGAGCCAGCGAGCACCAAGGCAGCAGTTGAGGTGACATTGGGCAGCTGCCAGGAGTGGACATGACCTGGAGCTGCTCCAGAAAATCCCACCAGAAGGCTCTCCAAACAGGTGATTTTTGTACGATGTTTCCTTGTCCTGTTTCAAAATCCACTTTCTCCAGGCAGTTGCTATAAGCCTGTGAGTGACTGTGTGTGAAGAAATTAAAAAATATAACAACCTAAAAGCCCATAAGAAAACAACATTTTTGCTGTGGAGCCTCAGGGCTACCGAGGTTCTTGTCCCAGGATACAGCCAGCTCATGAGCATGGCATTCCTCACACGCCAGCAGAGGCTGATGGGGGTGCTCTCCTTCACAGTGAGGAGCTGCAGTTACTCCTGTCTTAGAAGAGGAAATAATAAATACGTTGTTAGCTGTGGACTTTGTCATGCAGGTTATCACTAGATGGAATGTTTTGAACTGTTTCAACCAGGAGGACAAACTGGTTAGGAGGTCAAATATGCCTGTTGCTTTTGCATTTACCTAAGAGAATTTGCAAGACTGTACTTCCTAGTGTATATGAGGATTTAAATAACTTACCCTGCTCATAGCATCAGATACTATTTCATCCTGCTCTCCGACATATAAGTCTTGACTTCTACCAGCAGACACACACTTGTACACTTCAAACTTTCAAGCTTTTTTCCCCATTATGTTTCTATTTGTTGTGTTTTCATCTGAGCTATTTCCTCACCTTCCCTTACCAAACTGTGTGGAGATGAAAGCTTCTCATTCTGGGCATACAGATCCCTAGGATCTCATTCATTTGCTTTTTTGTCTGAGTGAAAAAAAAAATTAACTTTCTCTCACTACCATCTTCAATGAAGATTTTACAATTAAATGCACTAGTTCCAACAAAGTTTAATCCAGCAGAGCACAGTGAGATTACTGCTTTGGAACATTCCTGTGAGAAAGAGGATATTATTTGAATAGTTCCTCATTACTGTATCTATGGGGAACTATATTCAATATAGTTGAATAGTCTGAAATATTTAATATTTCAGACTGCTACCCACCTTTATTTGGACACATTGTCTCATTGTTGCCTATATATTATTACAGGAAAGCAGATACTTCAGAGATTTGCCAGTCATCTAATTGCTGAGTGTCAGATTTCTTCAGAGCTAACAGTGGTCAAATGTCAGCAGTATCCACCCACTTTCCTTCTAACAACCTTCAAAATATTAACCAGATCTTCTTTGTAGGTCTTGTTTTTAATAAGAAGCTGAATATAGAAAGATGTATTTTGCAGCCCAAATGAGGAAATGGATGACATTTCTCTCTTTTGTGTTGGTAGTGTTTTTCTCCTTTGTATTATCCTTGTTTTAAAATCCTCTCCAAATTACCAGATTGCCATCAGTTTGCCACAGTTTTATATCAGTGCCACATAGAACACTTCCAATTCCAACATACATTTCAAGGGTGCAGAAAAATTACCAGAGATATCAACTTTTCACCTTCATCTAGACCCAGCAAAAACTTAGGGTTTGATTACCTTTGAGCAGCAATACCTGACCCAGCATCCAGAGTAGAAATCAAGAGTCATGAGTTGAGTGCTGAGGACCCTTATCCAATACATGTAAAAATATATTTCCATGTTGTCTGAGACAGTCCTGTACCAAAAATGTCACAGTTGAATGTAAAGAGTGGAATCAATGTCAACTCTGTGTGCTGGTTCAAATATACACATAAATGAAGTTAAGTTCTTCCAACAGTCTTTATATATAAATCAGGTATTATTGTCTGCATCACTTCAATACTAGGTCAAATAGGGTAAAATTCATCTTTCAGCAGTCAGTGTAAATCCTGAATAATGAAAGTACTGTTTTGTATCTGCTCAAAAGAGGAGGTCTGTGTTGTCCTATCCAATCCACAACATGTCTGTATTGTCAAGTGAATGTGCAATCATTGATTAGACATTGGTATCAGTGCAGTCTGGGGAAGAGTCTGGATCTAACGATAAGATACATCAGATACTCAGAATTATCTGAAAATCACACTCCTTTTTGTTGGACAACACACACAGCTTGGATTCATCCTACTTGAAGCAACAAATTAGGCAAGGAAGGAATCTTGACTGGTTTCTCTGGGCCTACTGTATAGTCAGTAGAGTAAGACAGGCAGAGGGCACATCACATCTCAGGAGGACTGAATCATTATTTGGAGACACTCTTCCACCTCCCTAAATTGTAGAGAAATTGTGAGGTGTACATATACCTTTGGCTCCATTTTTTAAGTGCTTACAGTTAAATGCAATTATTTCAGGCCCTGAAGTCTGCCCCTTTTGAATTCCCACATGCTTCTATGTAGCTGCCCACCCTGAAATATAATTACTTATAATTGACGAGTCTCCTTGTATTATTTTTCAAGAAATACCAACAATTTTCTTCCCATAATTATTTAGCCATTATACACAGGCAAATAGATAACTAGGAAACTAAAAACATGCCAAAAATTCACTTGCAGGCAGGATTTATGTTAATGATGTTGTAACATGTTGCAGCTCACATAAATTTTTTTCTAGTATTTACATATGTACAGTAGCTCTACAAGCCGCAACGATATAACTTCCTTTGAAGACACAGAATTTGACAAAACCTTGTGTAGTTAACTCACCTATTAAACTGATGTTCTATTTATGGAATAATACAGCCCATTCTCTAGCAATATGTGGTCATGTAAAAAAAAGACTCTATCACACAGACACAGGAGGAGACAGAATAAGGTTGCTATGGGAACCTTAGCTCTAAATGGTCTGGCTTTTGTTGGCTTAAAATCTCAAACATTGTGTTGCATTAATTATGTTTTGGTTGAGCTTCTTTGCACTGAGTATGAAATCTGTTTTGCATGCTGTTCCAGTCTTACATGTACGTATGCAACATTTTTAAAAACAGAATTACATGTGTTAGCTAATACATAAGAGAAGAATGTGTTTTATTACCAAACTGAGTCATGGCATTGAGGAAAATATTCTCAAGAAATAAGGGCAAGATTTTCTTTTTACTCATCTACAGACAGATAGATAACGCTATACTCCATTACTGAATATGGATCATGGATCCTAACAAACTAATATAGCAGAAGCAGCAGTGGGAGGGAACCACAACAAAAGGCAAGAATGAGGTGGTAGTTGGGGGACAAAAATGATTGGAGAAGTCTGTTGGAAGCATGTGAGGGATTTTGGTATGGAGAGATTAGGTGGAAAGAAGCTGAAAACAGAAACTGAATGAAAGGAAAGAGTCAGAGGAAAGGATTTTGGGGAGACTGAGGAAAGGGCAGAATGAGCAATAACAGAAGTTGAAGGATTGCATTTTGTGCAGGAGGAAAAGTGGATAAAGAGATTCTGAAAACAAGGTTGACTCTGTCTGCTGGGGAGGAGAAAATGGTAGCTGACAGGTTACTGTAAAATAAACTAATTAGGATAGTACTATAACTCAACATACCCCCAAATTATGAAAATACGGTTGATCAGTCCTACGAATGAGAATACATAGCATATATATTGTTCTAAGGCATCTTAAAATCTTCTGCTGAATGAAAACAGCAAAATTTCATGCATTCCACCAACTAGAAACATTCTACAACACTGAATTTCTTCACAGGACATTTCAAGTGTCATGATAATGATTTCAATGATGATTTTCCTCGTTTCCTCTAGTTGTGGGTCATGAATAAGATTTCATTTTCTTTTCTTTAAATTATATTATCTATTCTTAAGAAGATTGTATTTAACTTGCTGACTTTTCCCTAGAATGATTACAGTCTTTATTCATCTTTATGGGTGGGTACAGAGTCTGGAATTTTTATGATGAAAACTGATACAGCACTGTAAAACTTTTCTATGCTGAAAACCAGTACATTTAATTTCTATACTACCAGGCAGCAAACAGGACAGACATTAATAATAGGTCAGTTCCACTTTAATGTCCTCATATGGTAACCATAATTTAAACAGTCTTGTAAAAGTTTCACATAGTTTTAGCAACCATAGACCCTAGGTCAAAGTACATATATATTCAAACTGATAGAAACTGCTTAGTTTTTCTACCTTTATTTTGTTTGAAAATAAAGAAAATGGTTTGTGATCTAGATTATTTACAGACAAATTTACAGAGTTCCATGTGTTAAAGTAAGCAAATTTAATCACAAGTTACAGGGTTTTCTCAAAAAGAACTAGAGATTAATGTCTTCATAATATTAAAAGGAACATTATCTTTCTTCTGAGCACTAAACAATCTGAGTAATATGCTTACATATGTTCACAATATGCTTGCAAGCTGATGTGGACCTAAGGCTCCTAGAAAAGACAAATAACCACTCAAGTGACTCTCAAGCATTTTTAGCATAAAATGGACAATAATACCAAACACAGCGTAAACCACTCCTGTAAAAGTCTGCAGGCATTCACATAACAGTTACACTTGTAGTAGTTAAGTTCCCCGTAGCTTTTGATGAAACCAACAGCAGTACTAGTTATATTTTAATGTGAATGACTGTGTTATTATAGGGGGCTCCAACAATCTGTGACAGGAGTCACAGTGGTAGCAGCCATTCCCTGACCCCAACTATGTCTCAGCTTCTTGGCCTCCGACTTCTAGCAGCTACATCTCCTTGAAGAAGAACATGACCTAATGGTACCCATTAGGAATAACACACCAATGGCAACCAGATTCATCTTGTTTTTATACAGGCAGCTAATGATAAGGATTATATACGCCTGGAATGAATCAAAGACAGACACTTAATGACTGACATCGTCATTTATCAAAGAGCATAAAGACTTGGAGAATCTTTAAAGTTAAAACAAATGCTTATATAGGCCACTTTACAAATTGGTACAGCTTGTTAACAAATACCACGGATCTCACAAGTCATTGTGAATTAGAACATCTCCTCCCACTAAGATGTCCTTATACAGTATAACTTTGGGCACACAAAGGTAACTCTTAACTTCTTTAACCTCCTCTGTCTCAGGGCTCATATTGCTTACATCAATCAAGGCTCTCTACAGACTGCATCAGGGCCACACTCTACACCACGAATATTTCTCACATCTTATTTCATATGGTTTAGACAGGGGTTAATTGAGTTATAATTCTAGAGAAAACTTCATCCTGTCTGTGCCTTCCAAGCACACCTTCTGGCATTTGACAGTGCATGTACAACAGTATTTCATGTGGAGTGCTGTTAGGATATAACTTAATTAAAAAATGTAAATGACATCTTCAAAAATAGAAATGGACATCCACATCCTTCTAACAGAAGGAAATAATGTCTCAGAAGGCCATTCTCATCCTGAGGAAAAACACTGAGAAGATCAAAGCACTGGACTTCTACACAGATGTGAATGTCTTCTTACAAATCTCTGGGACTTGTATTCCAGTCTCCTGAGAATCATTGAAAAGCTCTGATGTCATCCTACAGCTCTGTCCATCTTCACTGGAATAGCTGGCATACAGGATCAATAGGGAGAGAAAGCAGGTGATACTGACTCCAGTAAGATATTAACCATTGTGTATGATTTCTTAAAACTGAACCAGGAAATAGGCTGGAAAAATGCACTTTCAGTGTGCTTCCCTAACAGTCTGGGAGAGGCATCTGATGCTACACAGGCTTATCCTACATAGGTTTTTCCTAACTGTAATTCTATTATTTTCACTGCCAGACCACAAATACTGCAAACACCTAACAAGGGGTTAAGGACAGGATTAGAATTAAAAGAAATTACTTAAAGCAGCAAGATGACATGCAGCAAAGAAATGCAGAAAATCAGACACTTTAGATGGAGAAATTAAATTAAGTAATACAAATTGAGATACAGCTGCTAGGGAACAATATTACAGAAAAGGATGGAGGATTTATATTGGATTACAGATTGGCCATGATCTGTGGTTTCATTGAAAAATATTTTAGGATACATTGAAGAAATTGTATTATGTCAGAAGTAGAAGACAGACATTCTGCTCTATTCAGTTTTGGAGAAAGCTACATTAGTACTGCATTCTATTTTGAATGCCCCACCTTTAAATACAGGTAAGTTAAAGAGACTCCAGGGATATTGAAAATAATAGATGAAGGAAGACTGAAGAACCTGTAAAAAGGCTGAGATACACAACAGTATCTACAATCTCACAGTGCAGAGAGGTTACTAAAAAGTGCACAGTGAATTCTGACTGTAGAAGAAGAAACCTATTTCTAGAAAATATTGTTTAGGCTAATATGGACACCTCCCACTCCTCACATTCTAGCATACTATCTGTGGAGTCTGAAGATCAGTCTTAAACTGAGACTTCTAAGGGCATATACTAGTGACATTTTAAGTCATAATTCTAGGCAGAGGGACGAATGAAATCATCCCTTTAACTCTTTCAAATCCTGTATTATGTGGATTCTATTATCTGCAGTATGGTTATTGCTATGTATGCTTCACCTGGCTCCAATTCCCAGAGGAGACAGCCAATACAGTACTTAACCAGTACAGTGCACTGACAGGAGGACATCCATCTCCACAGCCCAGATCTCTGGTCTCCTATGTATATTAGGAAAGAGATTTCAGAAGTTCTGATTAGAAGGGGAATTTGCAAGGAACAAACTTGGTGTCTTTGTCAGCATGAGCAGTAGGAGAGTAAGTCATGCATATTGAGAACAGGGAGGATGCTGTGATTTTTTTACCTCTGCTTTCATTATGACTGCTACAACCTCATGGGTCATGATCCTAGGTACAGAAAATTGTACATAACTTTCATGTTCATAGTACAGAAACCTTTTGCTTTGGGATGTATTTTTGCTTGTACGTGTACTGGTTAACATTTGCCATTTTATGAGCCCTTGGTTTAGTTTATTTTTAGAAACATGATTCCAATATATACAAAAGTTTTCCATTTGAAACATGTAACATCTTTTTCTAAAAGATTGCCTTAATTACTTTGAAGCACAAGTATTCTTAAAGCTCTAGACACATCGAATGAAATAGGCAAGGCAATGGCGATCCTCCTCTAAGAGGCATAAGCCTGCTGGAAAGTCTCAATTAGATATTTTCTATTTATTACATTTGTTTGTTTAAATAAGCCATCTCTAGTAACAAACTTCTTAAAGCTAATGGTTATTGGCAAAGAATCTCCAAGGATATCAGCTACAAAACAGTTTCTCTTCCTAAAGGTAATACCATTTTAAAGGAAGGCCACCTGCAAGTTCTGCTAGCTGGCGATTAAGAACCTGTATTTCTCTCCATGTGCGATCATGAGAATGACTTCTGTATAACTTCATACAAAAGAAGTTTCAGTATCTATTAAATGTGTTTAAACATACTTTGGAAGTTGACTTAAGACATACTTCCCATTGATTTGAAAAGCAAGAGATTAGAGAGACAGGATCTGACCCTGTGCATAAATGCATAGTATGTTTTGTATGCTGGATGGTTTCGGATGCCTGACATGCCTTAAGTAATAGTCTGAGTCTTGCTGTGCTTTTATTATTTATGCTTAACTTTTATTGTAGTAAAAATTTCTATTTTATTTTCCTCATTACGTAGTCTTTGATTTTAGCATTTTGTGCTGTATATAGATTTTTAATTTTTTTTTGTTAGTAGATGAAAGACTATAGTGGTTATGCCATACTATTTATGACGACAAATGAAACATTTCCTATTTTTCCTTCTTTAAATCAGTGAGAACTTTTGCTCCTATCAGTAAAATAATAAAAGAGTTACACTGAAAGACAAAGAAAAAATGTATGCTGTTGCCTAATCTTAAAGTTGAAACACAATCAATAAATGTATTTCATCAGTCTGTAAGGAAAACCATATTTCCCTTAGACCATCACCATAAAAATACTAGGAAGAAATAAAAGTTTATTTCAGATTAACAACATTGTTGCTACAGGAAACTTAGAGAATAATACGATAAAGTAAGTTAGACATTTTGAAGATAGACTGGAAAGTAGAGTCTATGTATCTTAAAATTAATGTATTGTATCTTGAGCCTTTTATATGCTCCCCTTTTAACACTTAGAAAACTATTAACATTTTACTCTCTTATTAGTTAAAGATCAATCTTTGCCTCAAAGATTTAATGTACATTTACTCTATGTACATCACTAGGAAATAATGAAAATATGTAAGATTATCCCCTATTTCTCCAATAGAATATTTTATATTTTATTTATAACTGGGTATTTCTTCTATGGCATCATTTCATGCATGTATTTGAAATAATTTTCTTTTATAATGTTTTATTTTTCATCATTCATATTCATAATTTCAGCATTTTCATCATATTTTTCTACTTAAGAGATGCAAATGGTTCTAGACTATGCAACAAATTCTCAAAGTTTTTTTTCTCTATAAAAATGACCTCCCAAATGTAGCCCAATCCTGCAAAAAGAAATTTTTATTTCCAAAAGTAGTGTCAAATGCTATGTTGCAGATGACAATGTTGACATACCCCTCAATGAATCTTTTATACCTATAAAACTCATTTTGATGTTTAATTAGTCGTTATGTTTTTTAGCCCAACACAGTTGCTTTATCTCACTGTCCAGTAGAACTTGCAGATCTAAAGCAAAACTGTTTCTCTTTGAATAGTTCTAATGCAGTAATAACCAAATGCAAAAGATACTTAAATGAATAATGACTATTTTAAACTTCAAAATGTTTATAACAGTAGCAGAAAACCTAAAAGGTATTTGTTTATTATGGTTACTTTCCAACAGCACAATGTTGAGTTTTGAGGTAAGTTGATCAGATTCAAAAAAACAGGTCTCCTTCAAGGAAGGCCCAATGACCTTAAGCAGTTCTTAGTTATTTACTGCCTACTTGACAATCTATCTTTGATACCACAGTTAAACAAAAAACCTTTTTCACATCCTGATGTACCACTGTAAGTCCTAACACACAGACAAATAGTACTCTTCCCTTTGGGAACATTCCTGAAGAGCTACCTACAGTATGCCAGCTATCCTGGAATAATATGAGAAAACCCCTAAAATTAAAGCAATAACTTTAATAACAAGATATTGCAGTGCAAGAAAGAAATCTGATTTTGCTTTGAAAAATGCAAAGGAAAAAAAACTAGGCAGCAGGTCATGAGGACACAACAGAACAGTTACTTTTTTAAAATTGAGAACACAGACTGCATTTCATTAATATTTTCAAGAAACAGTTCTAAGAACAACAATGGAAAACAATGAAAATTATCTTCACCTCAGAACACTTACTTCCTGAAAGACGGGACTCTTAAATAAAAGTTATGTATAGTCTACACAGCAGGTTCATGGATTGTAAATAACAAAAAAATATTCAAGGTGCCTATAAATTCCTTTAAATGTCTATATGCAATATATATACCAGTACAGAAAACTAAGTAATGTACACTACCACAACAGAAGCTGCAAAACTGCAATCCAAATTCCATTTTATTCCTTAAGTAAGGAACTAGTGTTTCTAGGGAATAGCTACTCCCATTTTCTTGGCTAACCTTACAAAAACATAGAGGAAACAAGAAGTAACTGGAAAGAATCAGAACTACAAAGGAAAAAATACTTTTCAGTTTCTGTAAAGTAACTTTCAGTACTGAATCACCTAAGCCACATTCATTAATAATAACTTTTCATTGTGGGAAGAAAAGATAGATTTCTAAGGTGAGACAAAAATTCTCCATCACTGCCTAATGCAGTAATCAGCTTTCCACCTTACAAAGAGCTGTGACAACAGAGCTGTGCACAGGTGAGTGTTTGTAAATTGTGGATCTTACACTGTCCTGTGATTGTCAACTACCCATTGTAGGACTGGTCAGCTTCTAGGAGATGTTAAAGCCCAGGATGCAATGACATGATGCATGTCATCCCTGAGCTCTTGTTCTGTGAACACAACTGAATTTTTCCTTTAAAGAGAAAGAAAACTCACTAAATTCTGTAAGATTTCCCTCTGCAGGAAGGAGAATACTAATTTCCTCTTTCTCATTGTTCATTCTGTTACTTCCTATACATGAAGAAAATCCTCTGGTTCCAAGAAAAATTAAGAGGATCTGAAAAGATTTTGTAAGACTTGAGTGTTCTCAGTATTGCATTCCCACACAAATACTTCTCCAATGAAAAAACAAACTGAAGGCTGAGACTACTAATAAAAGTTTAATTAATAAGAGGTTTGACTACATTCTCCCTCTTGCATCCTTAAAGAGCTTCAAAATAAAGGAAAAAAGAACAGTGCAATGAGATGCAATTTTGGGCAGCTCTTTTCCATTAAAAAATTTATGTTAAATTATCAATCAAAAAGTCCAAAATCAACCATTTATCTAGACTGACTGATAGCTTATTCCCTTATCCTTTCTACTTTAAAAGGGTATTCTAATCAATACTGTACCTCAGTTCACTAAAACTCTGAAGCTGTATTTGATACCTTGATCAGTAAGTCTACTACTGTGCATCCAACAGTTATTCAAATCATAATCATAACTCATAATCCTTAGTTTTCAAAATATTGTGTAGAATTGTGTAGACCTGGATCAGTCTAGTCTCAACTGTCATTAAGAATTTGTTTTTGTGGATTAATGCTGTAACTTCAGCAGTAAACCCTCTAACTGGACAATGCCCCTCTGAGATACAATAGAGTATTTTTGAAAATTAGATTCTAAATTTCTTTTTAACTATTAGGTTTCTATTGAACATACGATTTTCTGGTTTCCTTATAATTAGCTGGGACCAATTTCTCCTAGTTGTTTCCTATTAATCTCATTACTAATGAAAGAAGGATATTTTGTGATCTGTCTTTCAGGAAGCCTTTTTTTCTAAGGAAATTTTGAAGACTGAGATTTGTACATTTGTCAGCAGTGATACAGCTCTTGGGATTCTTTCTAAGTACTTGCTAGTCCTGGTGGTGTGATGTAGCACTTGGGGAGCAGTCTGACATCTCCTGTGGTCTTCCAGACCACTTTTTGCCTCTCGATTACATAAAACCTGGGCACTCTCAAAAGTATTTTAAACATGCTAGGTGCATTCAGGAACAAAAATAACAAATTTAGAAGACTTTAATGAAAACAATTTTCCTCTTCATAGCCTTTAATCCTCATATGCACTAGGTGCTTTAATTTAGGACTTCAGTCTACAAACTCTTTATTTTTGGAAGCTCACTTTTCAGGGATTAGAAACCAGGTACCTTAGACATTAGAATTCGCCAAATCTGCAGTAAAGTGGAGGGAAGGGGGAGTCAATAGAATCCTAGATTAAAGAACCTATCGAAGAAAGGAGTATCTGGTTTTCCCTAGCTATATATTGTCATAAACTATCTTTTAGTTTTTAAAGGATTTTAGTTTTAAAGAATGCATGTATTTCGGCTTCACGGGAAAGCTTTTTAAAACGTAAAATCATACATGCCAGAAGTCAAATGTACCTGAGGCCATGACTTGCACTTTCACTTTAGTTGGCGTGGCAACGCTGTACATTTTGCAAAATCCAACCTTTGGATTTGAATATGATCATGCCACGTAAGATTTTAAGATTAATGGGAATCTTTGAATCTTGCTAAGACCTTTTCCCCGAGCTTGAGCGAGGTGAGAGGCCCAGCGCTCGGCCATGGACTCCCGCACTCCTCTAACTTCATTCATTTTATCCGAGCCACCTCCTCGTCTCCCGAAAGCCGCTGCCTCCAGGCTGATGGAGGAGGGAGCGGGAGAGCCCGAGGTACTGCGGGGCGCAGCGCCGCTGCGGCCATTTTATCGTCCCGGGGCCGGGAGCGCCGGCGGCCCCGCGGCGGGCGAGCCGCAGGTCGGGCAGGACAGCGCCGTTCCCGGAGCAGAGGGGCGGCGGCACAGCGCGCTCCTGCCCTCGCCCTTCNAGCTGCCGCCGCTTCCTCCTGCGTGGGGGCCGGAAGGCAGCGCGGCCCGGCAGCGGGAGAGGGCCGGGCCTCGGCGGTAGTGCTGCCGTTGCGGGTCAGCCACCCAGCCTTCCGCAGTGGGGGCGGGCAGGCCGGGGGAGGGCCGGGCCCCGCCGCCGCGGCGGGCGATGGAGAGCGGGAGAGGCGCG
>VZTT01029618.1:15335-31987 GCA_013400855.1 Buphagus erythrorhynchus | reverse complement strand
CCGGTGGCGGCGGCGGCGGCGGTTGCAGAGACAGCTTGTTTCTGGAAGGTGCGTGCAGGGCTGCGAGGAGGGAAATGTGGCCCGCGAGCCGCATTTCCCTTCTGGCGAGCAGTAAAGGGGCACGGCACAAACTGGGGAATGGGGGAGGCGGGCGTGTGAGTTCATATGGGGTGGGGGGTGGGGGTTATGGGTCCCCTTTGGGTGCGACGACAATGAGAGGTGGCTTCGTGGTGGGGGAAGGGTGGCTGCCATGGTTAGGTCTGGTGAAAAGGGACCTGCTTTTGAGGGAGGGCTTAGTGAAAGCGATTTGGTTCATTTTTCTTTTTCCCTTCTTTCTTTTACTGTTGCGAGGCGTTGGGAGTGCGGTGTTGCTTTCCTTTGTCGGGGCAGCGCCGAGAGCAGCCCGGGCTCGGTGCGGCGGCAGGACTGAGTCGTGGCGCGGCGGGCGGTGGGGCTGGGGGCGCCGGGCAGCGTTAGTGCTGGCTGAGAGGGGAGGCCGGCGCTGCGCTGCCCTGCCCTCAGTCCGCTCCCAGGCCCCGGCCTAGCCCGTATTCTTTGGCCCCACCATAAAATGAGTCTTCGCCCGCTCTTGAAAGGCTCCCGTAAAGGTTTGGGACTGAGCTGGGAGAGGGGTAATGCTTATAATTGTGATACGAAGGGGATGATGAACCTTAGTACCTGCATTTGAAAGAAACCTTTTGCGTCTGTAAACCCCTTATTTTTTTTTTTTTAATTGTACTATTTTGGTGTCTTGAATGTTTTGTGTTTTGTTTTGTTTTGTTTTTTTTTTTTGTCGCTATGAAGCTTTTAATTATAATGCGAAAAGCCTCCTGAAATTGGCATATTTTTAACTGTTAGGTCTTTACAGTTTCATTGATACATCAAAAAATTTACTACTGTAGTCTTGCAAAATTGCTATAAGCACATGTCCTGATGGCATAGACCAGTAGTCTGGTAAATTCTGCCAAATTACCATGATGATAACAAAGAAAAATTAATGAAATTAAGTACTCCTCATACGCAGAGTTTTTCAAGTCAGAAATAAGTTTAGCATTGGAGATTTGCATTACCTGTATTGCACAGAACATAACCTCTTGCAGATTTTCTCTTGCTGCAGGATGGAGGATACTGGTTTTTTTATTACAAGATGTTCTGGAATAGATGTACTCTGTGAACAAAATACTGCTTGTTGTTTTGAATAATTAATCTAGAATTGCAATGTTCAGAAACTGGTTAATAACAGTTGCCATGTTACCTCCCTTATACCTGTAAAGGATTTGGTGGTGAAATGCAGTCACTCAATTTTTTTCCCTGAAGTCTCTGCAGACTATAGTGAGGTTTGTGCAGAGCAGACAGCTAAAAGTGTCAAGGTAATGACTAGTCACTGTCTTCTATGTGCACTTTGAGTACTTGCTGGCTGGACAGGTGGCTTAGAGAAGATTGATTTCATACACAATATCCACACTTTCTTTGCTTACGAATTCTCTTTCCAACAGCAGGAGCAACACAACACTGGATAGCATCTCCATTTGAAGCTTCAGTGTTCCACGATGGGTGAACTGAGTTGTCAGCTGGTTTTGTGTTTCCCCATTGTTTGGGGACACATTCATTTTAGGACTGATGATGTGATAGAAACCCTAAGAGTGCAGCCACATGTGAAGAAAATCTAGTGTAGATGGTGGTGACAAAAAATTTATGGGGGTGGCCCAAGTCCAAATGGGACAATCATACTTGGGCAGATTTAGTAAGAACTGGTAAAATCTGTACTGATTTGAAGCAAAGGGAAAAGATTTTCAGATTTTATTTGATAAGTACTTACTAGAGATACTTATAGAGAAAGTACAGGCATAGAATATCTATAAATACGTATATGTATGTGAGTTTTTTGGCAATCTGCAGTCTGGAAAGGTAGCATATTAGATAAACCTAATGATAGTAGAAGCACCATTATCCAAAGGCTAGACAAGCAGGAGAGTGCCAGATTTGTGAAACAGGTGTAATGGGGGCACAAAAGGGGATGAAAATGTGCAGAGTAGGAAATACGGCAACTTCTATTGCTGGATGATGGTTATTTATACATGAGCCTAGAGCTATATCTATAACATGTATGTGTGTGTATATTTCATGGAGTCCTTTGAAGGCTGTGTAAACAACAACCAAAAATTGTTTACTTACTGTTTTCAGAAGGGGCAGGACTCCTCTGTCCATCCCGGCCTTAAATGTGCACAATAGAAGAAGCCTGGGTGAAATGGATGTTAGCTCTGTCACCAGTTAAACTCAGTCTAAGGGACACTGTACTGGTTAAATATGTACCTTCATGTGTGTGTGTGTATGCATACAAGTACACAGACATTTTTGGTGTTACCCTGCTTATGTTGACTGTCAGTTAGACTTAAGATAAATATACAGCTGAGTGAAATAACTAACATTATGACGGTTGTTCAGAATTTTGGTTTTGATTTCACATGTCCAGTGTCATACTGATTTTCTTCCATTTAATGTAACAGATGTTACTGTGAAGAAATATGTCTGTCATTCTACTGTGAAAGTACTTTCCCTTAATATTTTTATAATTTTATTCTCCAGTAAAAACAAAATGGAAGGGTATTTCTTGAATGATTGATTTGTTGCCTTTCTGGTAATATCATTCTTGAACATAGTGATTCGTACCAGTACATGTTTTTTGTCCAGTTCTGTGTATCTGGTGTGCATAACTTTTTGTGCTGTGTTGTATAGACTGTTTAATGGAAATGTGAAAAAGATCCCTAGGACTATAATGAACTCTTTTTAAAGTTACATTTATTACCATTCTGAAGCAGTGATAATAGTTGATCCCATATTTGTGGATATACAGGGCCTGCATGGTTACTTCACCTGAAGTGTCAAGACTGTTATAAGTGTGGAAAAGTACTCTATTTTTGTTATTTAATCCAGATGCGAGTGAAATCAGTAAAACTGTTCTGAATTTGCTTCTTTACAGTGGTATTTCAAAGTTATGGGCTAAATATGCAGAAATTCGCACTAACAAAGTATTTCTCTTACATGGGAATTTTTTCTGATGTGGAGGAGGAGAAGTTTAGTGATTAGAAATTCGTGTCTGCAGCAGTTCCTGTGTTTTTTAATTGATAGTCACATTTAAAATACCAAGAATGGTAGGCAAATTCATTTGGATTTAAGGTAGGAGGCATGTTAAACATGTGGGAATGGAGAGTTTTGTTGATCATCACCTTGAAAGGGAAAAATAGTGGGAACTCCTGTTGTTTTCCTCCTTTACTATTACTGAATTGCAAGGAAATTGTAATTTCTCTTTTCCAACATGAAATTCAAAGTTTACCTATGTTTATGCAGTAGATAATAGGTGAACTTTAAAATATTTTCCAGAAGAAGGGAGAAATGTATTATTCTTTCCTATTTTCTTATTTCAGTCTCCTGGTGATTACAGTAGTGATGCCGAGAACCAGTATTGAATTTTCTTTTTGAGGATCTCCTTTCTAAGGGATGTTGCCAGTCCCTAGCTTCAGAGCTGCTGAGATATTTCAGTGCAGTCTTGGCATGAATTTTTTCAATTTTCATTCCTATTTCTTGGCTACAGGTTTCTTAATAGCAGTAAAGAAAACTGTGATCTACCTGTTAGCAGCAGTAGTATAAACTTCACCGTTGTCTGCCAGAGGACTCCAGAAGTCAGCTTTGTTCTTCATTCAGTTCACGTGTAAAAATTGTCTTCACAAAAGCAAGAGTTGTGGACTTACGTATTTTCTTAAAAGTGGATGAGATTCTGTGGTGGTACAGAAACATGCAGCCTTTGTGTATTAGTGTAGAGTTACAGACCTACCTTTTGAAGTGGTGATCAGTCCCTCCTCTCTTTCTGTTTCTGTTTTTAATCATACTGAGAAATCTCTGACTGGAATAATACAAATTAGGAGGGTAGAGTGGAGTTTATATTCAGGTAGAACACTTGAAACATTTCTACCTGCCAGACCTCTACCTGCAAGACTCTTCTCTTTATTTTTTCTCTTAACAGTGAAATTTAATTCTTTATTGTTGTCATCGTCTCTAATCAGGCTCTGGTGCTTTGTTTGGGATCTAATGGAGATTGTGACTAGCTTGAAAATGTGTGGAAGAGTTGTTTCAGGTATCATTGATCTTCTGTATCTATCTGAACTCCTGCTTTGTCCAGAGAGGTTCTGTTTCTTGTTTCTTCTGTTTTTCTTGAGAGGTGTTTTTTGGTTTTGTTTTTTTTTTTATGAGAAAGTGTGAGGTTTGTGACTTCCATGGCTTGTTTATATATCCCAGTCCTTTGACCTATTCAGAATTTTTTTCCAGCACTGCACATGTATCTTCTTAGACTTGAACAATGTTCAGCTGTCCTATCAAGTGGTTTTAAGAATAGGAGAACCTTCTGACTTGACTAACAGGTTATTTTCTATGAATGGAACTCACTTGTTGAGAACTATTTCTCAACAAAGTCAAATTGAAAACATTTTTATACATGCCAGACTAACTTGGGTGATAGGTGGCATGAAGTATTTAGAAAGGGTGCTTCTTAAAGTATGTAGAAAAATACTAAAAATAAATCTAATTTAGCTATTACTGCTCTATAACGTAGGTTGCAATATGCTTGGGAGCACATTCTAAGGTAAAAGCCTGTGCTCCAGTCCTCTACTCCACATCACCTTCTTAATTTTGAGACAGGATTCTAGGAGCCCAGGCTTGTCCTGAGCTTTCTGAAATGTAAAGCATCTGTGCACAATTTTCTGGTTTTCACTGTGGAGACATTTATTATTTGATAGTTTTTCCTAAGTAACTGCTGCTCTATTAAGTTATCTCAAAGTGGGACATAGAAGCTTCTGGTGTAAGAGTAACTGTCGTGTTTGGGATGCCTCATCCACTATTTTCTGGCTCTTGAATTTGGTAGTAAAGTGCTACTCTTTCCTCAGAAAAAGTACTAAATTTTTAGTGTGTTTTAGTGGCAAAAAAAACAGTTAAATGGGAATGTTCCTAAAAGAGATCCTTACACTCTTCTTTATGTAAGTATAAATAAAAAAGTAGTAGTAATAACAAAAGTAGTAACATTAATATGTGGTTGGATAGCAAACATTAAACCAAAAGTTAGCCCATGTCATGCTTGCACAGATATGAGCCTGTTTAGATATTTCAGTCCTTTCCTTCTTGTTTTATGTACAAGGATAAAACAAAATGGATTATTTATTTTAATGGTTTCAACAGCAACTTTGGCTTTTATTACTGTTGTTTCTGGAAGACTGTACATGGATTTTGGTGCAGCAAAAGACTATCAGACTTAACCTAGTCTATAGTTTTAGATTTGTCTTGTAATTGAGGAGCATCAAAGTGTTTTGTGTTGTAGCAGATCCCATAATGTGAGACTTAAACCACTGAACTTGCCACTTTTAAATATTGCTTTGTAAGAATATGAAAGATTTTTGAGTCACCTCATAATTTTGCCTCCTTCCTTCTCAGTACTCACCTATTTCCAACCCCCCTGCCATAGGCAGGAACCCCTTCCACTAGACCAGATTGCTCAAGGCCCCATCTAACCTGGCCTTGAACACTTCCAGAGCTGGTGAATCCACAACCCCCTTGGACAGCCTTTGCAAGTGCCTTACCACCCTTAGTGTCCTTCGTGAGTGCTTTGTTGGAAGTAACAAGCACAGTAGCATAACTTTTATTTTTCCAAAACTTAAACCCTTTTATTTACAGAGGTGTAAAAATTTTACAGGTAAAAATATAGAAGTTTCATGAAGCTTGCTCACTCCATTAAGCAAAGGAGTCAAAATTAGTGTCCCTGAAGCGAAGGTTTCAGTGTTGCCTGAGCATGGTTCAGTTTGCTGCTCACCGGTGTTAGTTCCTTCAGTGGCTGAGTAGTCAGGGGGCAGGGCAGCGAGAGGACTTGGGGCACAGGACAGCATATGCCTTTGTCTGTGTGTGCTGCAAAGACAGGAGTGGAAGAGTGTGCAGGATAGCTCAAGATGCTGCAGGGGGTTAAGAAACCAAATTAAAATGGAGCTGTTGTGGTGGAGGATTCTGTAGAGATACCAGGAACAAATCTGGGTTTGGGAAAAAAAGACAAATGTAATTCTCCTTAACTTGGCTGTTCTAACAGGTACTTGCATGGGGGGTGAGCGGAGCACATTCGTTAAGTTCCTTTCTTTTGGCCCATGGTTTGGCACTTACTTGGTTTCAGTTTGGAGGTTTTTTTAAGGTAGCAGTATTTTTACATAGGTTAAAATCTGTCTAATGCTCTGTACTTACTTTCTATGAAGAAAATTAATGCATTAATAAAGTATTACTGTTCTTATTATATAGAATTAAATTTGTTGGCAGCTTTATCTTACACATTTGATTTTTAAAACGTGGTTCTGACTTCCCGTTTCTGTGTTCAGCAGCCTAGCATGCCTAATAATTTCAGGTTAAGCTGACCTTAAGCTGTAATTAAGTCAAAATTGGTGTCTGATTGTCACGTTAGTGGGTGCGACTCCATTTTGGAAGCAGAGCTGCATGTACCCTCCACCACCCTGGAGACTTAACCACTTTTTTACCAAAGCGACTGAACTTGCTCTGTTCTGTCTTGCCAGGCTGGCATTTTGCCAGACTTCTGTTGAATTTGCTCATTGAAGGGTAACTGTAGATGCAGGGTAATGGCTCGGATGGGGGAGAGCATACAGCCTCTCTCTACATGTGAGAAGAATAGGACATTTCCTGTTGCATCTCTGCCTGGTGATCTCTTAAGTCGGGCTAAGGTGTAATACGCAGCTTAAAGTTTGTAATAGGTATTTTAGTGTAAGAGCAGCTTTATTCTGCCCAAGGAAACACAATTATTTTAAATAGCAGGTTATCTTCTGTGAAGGACAAGGTTATGGTGAAAGCTGGAGACTGGAGGGAGTAAATTAACAGGCTGTGGTTATTTCTTCCCAGGTTGGTCAGCAGGCCTTTAAAAAGTTTTTGTTAACAGACAGAGGCTGTAAGCACTGCATGAGGCAAGGAAATGTTTCTGCATGTGTGTCCCAGTAACTCCTCTGATAGAAGAATTTGGAGTGAAAGACTTTGGGTATCTTTCTCTGAGTGATTATAGATAAAGAGCAATGATGATTCAAAACTCTGTGTTAAGCTCTCCTGGCTTTTTGTTTTCAGGCCTTATGAGCTGGAGCAAAGTCTCCCTGCTCATATCTCCCTGAGATTTTGTTAGTTTGTTTATTTTTATTGTAGACTTGCCACAACAGTGTTTTAGGAATGAAAAATGCCAATAATATTCTGCTGGTGTGGTAAAACATATTACTATATGACATGATTAATAATATGTAATCTTAGAGAAGTCTGTGAGAAACAGCTGCAAAATATTTATTTTATGAGTATGTTTTTATTCAATGTCACACAATTGTTTCATTTGTACTAAAATTCATTCTACGGATGTATTTTTATTAATGTCATAGGATATAATGTTGTATTTGTTTGACATGTCCAATTTTTATGGCTCATTTAGCAAAATATGAATATCCTGCTGATGACAGAATTTAATACGACAGTCTAACAGAAAGATTATTCAAGAGCCCATTAGATGAGAATTTGAACTATGTAGTAGATGTTAGGTTTCATATTTACAATTGCCTTTGTAATTTCTGAGGCTTGCTTCTAAAAACATTTAATAGAGTTTGCTGTAATTTTATTTATACTAAGGGTTACTGCTTAGGAGACAATTTAAGGATCCTTTACAATTGGGAGTAAACTTTCAGAAGTGAACTTCAGGACTACTCTGGCCCTGGATATGTCCCAGGGCATATACCTGGCCCTGGGACAGTAAAACTTCAGTGGAAATCTAATAGTTCTGCCATAAGGCAAATATGTTATAACTGAATCTTTACTTGATAAATACCACAAAAAACTACCTGTCATTGATAAAGTAAAAAGTTGTTTGTCTTGTAGCTAAGCCTATGTTAGATGGAAAAGGCACTGCTCATTAGGTGGAAGAAAGACTCTGTGCCCTGTGATAGAAAGAACTTCTAGGTCAAGGTAAGCAGCAGTTCCATGTTTGGATGGAAACAGCTGAAACTGGTTGCAGCATGGTCACTTAACAACTTCGATATTTTGCTTTGGCTGTCTTTTGAGTGCTGTTTCTTGTAAAGTAGTTTTATAACTAGGTTCAATTAGCAAGCTGGCATTTTATTAAAAATGAATTGATTGATAGGATTTTTTCATTTTTGTTGCTTTTATGAGTAATTACTAAGAAACACTTGTTTTTCATGGGATGTTAAAGTGATATTTTAGCTTTTTTAAAAATAAAAGCCTGCTTAGTGGATGTTAGTATACTGTGACATAGTTAGCAGTTGTCAGTGTTTCTTAAACTCATTGCTGTTAGGTCTGGAGAAGTTTGGTACTTATAAAGATTTCAGTGCTCTTAATGCATTACTGTATTTGCATTATTCACACCTTGCTGCGTTGCTGATTGCTAATTGCAGCGGGAGTTAAAGTGTATAGTGTATCTAGTCTGAGCAGAAAGCTGTTGCCCATACTTGTGTTGCATTTCTCTGATTTTTTTTAAGAGATGTAATGTACATAGATCTTAAGTGTATGTGGATTTGCAGAGTCCTAGGGAGACCCTGTGTATGGGGCCGTACACGAGGAATTGTACCTGCAGTTGACAGCACAGCCAGGCCCACCGCCGGGTGCTGCTCAGAGGGACAGTGCTGCCCCTCCCAGAGACAGTGTGCTCCAGCTGTGCTGCAGTCAGCGCTGCCACTTCACTGCCTTCATGGCAGGTTGGCTGAAGGAACTCAGTTGACAGGAAGCTAATCCTCGGGGTGGGGAGAGGTGTTGGTGGAGCTAGTCTATTCCTTTTCAGCCATATCAGAAATCCAGCTCAGCTGACTGCTGCCTTGTATGGGTATGAAAGCTTGCCAGTGTCTCTAAGAATTGGAGAAAACTCCAGGTATTTAGCCTTTACAGAAAGGCAAACGCAAATATTTTTCTTGCCACGTAGTTTTAACTAACTCTTTCATCATCCTTTCCCTACTCAGGTTTTTTCTGAGCTGTGCTTTTTTCATGTGACCAGTTTTCTGAGGTTTTTTAAATTGAGGTTGTTGAGCATTTTCTTCATATGTTTCTTTGCGCCCATTTCATGTGAATTTTGAACAATTGACAGCATCAAAGAGGTATCTTACTCTGTTTTTTCTGCTTTAATTACATGTAGAGCTTCTTCTTATGGAAGAAGCATTTCTTGTGGAAGTACTTAGGGCTAGGCTGGATGGGGCTCTGAGCAACCTGGTCTAGTTGAATGTCTCTCCCCTGCTCATGGCAGCGGGGCTGGAAATAGATGTTTTTTAAGGTTCCTTCCAACTGAAGCTATTCTATGAGTCTGTGATTCTTCTGTCCTGCATATGCAAGTTAATGTCTTGCAGAAATTGTGGAACCTTTCTGGACTTCTAATTTCTGTATGTTTTTATAAAGGGGATAGTATCTATCTGACATCATCTATGAAACTTTACAGAATAAAACCAGAAGTATTAAACAGTACAGATGCTTTTTTTTCTTCTTCCTCTTGGTATGTAGATACAGTGCTTTATTTCAACCTGATCTTCCAATTACTGCAGCAAACGTGGAAACCTTCTCGAAGTGTCAGTTGCCTAATTTCCAGGTAGTTTGGTTAGGTTATTAATCTTACCGACTGTAACTGCCTTTCAGCACTCTCTAAAAATAGATCACTGTTTGTTTAGTGTTGCTGTATTCTCAGTTGCACAAGCTTAGATTTTGTATGAAGATGGATCCCATGGTGCATAATGAAGTGTGCAGATCACATGCATGATATACTATACAGTTTCCTGCTCATCTTCTTCCTCATTCTTCTTGTTTTGCTCATCTTCTAAAACTATTCCAGTGTTCAGAATTTGAGATCATATGTGATTAATGTCATATACTGATTTGCCACAGAAATTGTATTCTGGAATTTGTGTTCAACTGTCACCTTCCTTGAAATGGCTTGTTAGCTTTATATATTTTTTCACATTTTGAGACAGAATTGGCAGTTCAAAAATTGTTCTTAGGCTAACCTCACCTTTTATCCTCTATTTTTATCAATAAAATAGGAAGATACCTCTGTTAGACTTAACTTTCCTATAAAAACAACAAAACTTTCTTCCTAATTTCTGAATTTTTGGTGTATCTCCAGTCTAGCAATAGAGGTCTTAGGTAAGTAAATAACTCAAAATGCTAGAGATAAAAAAATTACTTTTTTGTTTCTCCTTTTTTCCGTTTATTGTTGGTTCCTGCTTTTGATGTTACTCAATTTTACTTGTGTAGAAAGTTTGAGTGGGAGTCAGACTTACTCAGAGAGGGAAAAGAAGAAAAGTGACTGAGGTACTTCTTTTTGGAAGTTTTTGTGATGGAGGTCCAGTTGCTTTAGGGGATCTTTGTACCTATGAATAGTCACTGGTTTTACTTGACAGCGGTTGGATTCAGATGGATTGGAACATCCTGTACAAGCCAAACCCAGTTACAGCAGGTTGCTCAGGGATTTGTCCAGTCTCTATTGCCTCTCAGGTCAGTGTGGTCCACTCTTGAGCACACACATGGTAAAGAATGAGTTCTGTCTTTTGCAGACTAGCCTGTAGGTCACCAGATCATCCTTGTTGCCCTTCTTGAAGGGCAATGATGTTTTTCCAGTCTTTGGGTACAACTGGCTTAAGTGTTCCTTAATCACATCTTCCTCGACATGGGTGATACTGTGTTCCCACAGATTCTGCTGATAGAGTTGAGGAACTGTGAGGTCAGAAGACAGGACTTAATGAAATATGGGATGACAAAAAAAAAAAGATCAAGTTCTTAACTTTTTTTTCCATGTCTTTTGTCACTTAGGTTTCTGACTCATTGAGCAGGAAATGAAGATGAAGAAGCATTAGTTGTCCATTGTGTGGTTATCACTGCTGTCTTACCAGAAAAACTTTCAAAGGCATCACAAAGAAAATGTTTAACATACTTCAAAGCTCTGTCCTTTTATCATCCTCTGTTACTCCTTGTTAATACTTAAAAAATGTTAAACAGTTCAGCTAATGATCAGACTTAACGCAGTTCTGTGTTCTTCAGTCCTGTCATCAGTGCAATATCCTACAATGTAAGCAGCCCAATGTACATGCAAGCCCTGAAAAAAACCCAGTCATTTGCCAGAATACGCAAATGATTTCCATCTTTGAAGTACAGAACTTCCATAAATGCTTTTGCTTTTCAGGAGCATGAACACTTTGTCCAGGAATGAATGCTCTGTATTTATTGGTTTTCTGTGGACATCAAGTTCTTGGGAGAGTGTGGGTGTTTCTGTTAGCCAGCTGAGAAACTGAATTCCTTTCACGTGCAAAGGAATGTCTGTGCTTGATATCCATTACACTGGTATTGTAGAACTTCACTATTGAACTCTGCTTCACGTAATATCTCAGCTACTATCAGGTTATGATTACTGCCTGTTACTGGAAGTGCTTTTGACTGGGCTTTTTGCCTCTGCAGCTAACTTAGGGAGTGGAAAGTTAAAGCATCTTTTAAGCACTAGATCTTTATACCTATAAATGTAGATTAGGCTTAAATTCCATGAAAATTTCCTTGGTATCTGTAGTGCTTACAATAGTTTAGTTCCTGGATGGACCTTACTGCTGTTGTGCTGTCACAGCTGCACTGTGTTAGTGTGGTTGAATAAGAGGGAACTGATAGGGTTGAAAAATAACTTCTCCCCTCCCCTGCTGCTTGAGGGGTTCTTTTCAGAATTAGGTTCCTTCCTCAGCTTTTCTTTCAGTGCTGACATATGCAGGGTGCAGGACAGGAGCAAGAATCTGCAAGAATCTTACGAAGGGTGAGGGGCCTGTAAAACTGTTCATGTAGTGCTGCTTCAGAATGTGAAAATGCAACCTCACTGTGGTTACACAGTTTATATAGTAGAGCTGATGGTATCAAAGTTGGAAGATAAAAAGCTGTTTTGCATAGAAGCCTGTCTGGAAGAATAATGAAGCGATGGGGAAAGTAAACCAAAAAATATTTCTGTGTCAGAGTTTTATGAGTACTTGTATCCTCTTAACAGTATATCTGATGACTCTAAATGAGCAACAGATTAGAAAGCTTAGAAGCATTCTTTTTCATTTATTTAAATATGAGTCTGGATGAAGGCAATGATTCTGAGTACATTTAAATTAATTTACATTTTCTGTGTGAGCACTGCAGTATCTGATAAGTTGGTTGCAGTTGTGATGGTGTAAGCATTTGTAAGAGAGGCTTGCAGTGTTTCTTTACCAGCAGCTGGGGAAAAAGAATGTAAACTTCAAGACTTCCTGAAAAAAGCATCTGGGTCCTGAACCAAACCTTTGTTTGATCTAGATTGTGTGTTTAGGACGGTTCTTGTACACACAGAAATAGATGAGATCTCAGCAGATGAAAGACTTACAAAAGTTTCTCTGTGTGCAATAGAAACCTTGAAGTCTCTGCTATTGTATTCCAGGAGGTGGCAGGGAGTTATTCTGGTAAACTGGTGATACATATGAAAAGGTACTTTCCTAGAAAAGTCGATCTTTGTGTGTGTGGGCAGTAAATGCCTCTGGCTTCTTTGGTGAGTTGATCTTAGAGAAGCATAAAATGGTTAGGTGTGAAAGTGATCTTAAAGAGCATCTAGTTCCAGCACCCTTTCTGCGGACAGGGATACCATTCACTAGATCAGGTTGCTCAGGGTCCCATCCAGCGTGGCCTTGAACTCTTCCCACGGGTGGGGCATCCACAGCCTCTCTGAGCAACCTGTGCCAGTGCCAAACCTGCCCTCTTTCAGTTTTAAAACCATTGCCCCTTGTCCCATCACTGGCCATATAAAAATCCCTCTCTCTCCTTTTTATAAGACACTTCAGGTACTACGAGACTGTAGTAAGGTCTTTTCAAAGCCTTCTCCATGCTGAACAATTGCAGCTCTCTTAGCCTGTCTTTGTAGAAGAGATGCTCTCACCTTCTGATCATCTTTGTGGTCCTTCCCTGGACCCACTCCAACAGATCCATGTCTTTCTTGTGTTGAGGACCTCAGGGCAGGACACAGCACTCCAGCTGGGGTCTCATGAGAGCAGAGTCATCTCCTTCAGCTTACTGGCTACTCAGCTTTGTAGGCAGCCCGGGATACAATTGGCCTTCTGGGCTACCAGTGAGCACTGTTGGCTCATATCCAGCTCTTCATCCATGAGGACACCCAAGTATTCTCCAGAGGGCTTATCTCAGTGACTTCTTCTCCCAGTCTGTACTTATGTCTGGGATTGCCCCAACTCAGGTGCAGCACCTTGCTCTTGGACTTGCTGAATTTCAAGGGAAAGCCCACTTCTCAAGTTGGTCCAGGTCCCCCTGGGTGGCATGATGTCCTTCCACTGTGTCAGCTGCACCACTCAGCTTGGTGTCATCTACCAGCTTTGCTGAGGGTGCACTCAATCTCACCCGTGTCATTGATGGAGACATGGGAGAGCACCTAGTCCCAAGAGTCAGGAGAGACCTGAGGGGCATCACTCATCAATCACCGCCTACCACTTGGACATACAGACATTGGCTGTAGTTCACTGGCTGCATCCGTCTAGCCAGTTCCTTACCCACTAAATAGTCCATCCATGTATTTCCAATTTGGAGATGCAGACATCATGTGGAACCATATTAAAGGCCCTTACAGAAGTGGAGGTAGATGGCATCTGTCGGTCTTCCTGTGCCGACCATTGCTGTCATTCCATCATAGAAGGCCACCGTATTGGTCAGGCATAATTTGCCCTTAATTAAGTTATGCTGACTGCTTTGGGTCACCTTCTTGCTTGTATGTGCCTCAGCCTATCTTCTAGGAGGATCTGCTCCACGATATTCGCAGTCACAGAGGTGAGGCCCCCTAATCCCCTGCATCTCCCCACTGCTACCAAAATCGTGCCACACAAACCCAATACAGCATCACATACAAAACAATAAAGCAATAGGGATGTTCTTCTAGTGAGTTGTAGTATAAATTAGTATGGAATGATTTGCCTTAGAGCATGAGGTACAAGACATGCAATAAACAAGTCTTCCAAGATTATGTCTTTTGCTGGACACTTTACTATATATGCCACTTCTCATTTAGTGTTTCAGGCAGAATTTTAAAGGATTCTTTTTTTTTTGCAACTGCACAATTTTGCTCTTATTTAATGGATATTCACTATGAACTTTTTTTCGTTCCATTTAGGAATTGCTTAGTGGCACTGTTGAATAGCAGTAACTACTGCTGAAGGAGTTTACAAAACAGTGTCCACACACAGTAATTTAAAAAGGTGTTGATCTGCTTTGTGACATTCTCCTGCAGGCATATTTTGCTTTCTAATCCAAAATGTGATAATTGTGTTTTACACAAAAAGTCTGTATGGGGATTTTTAAAAGTCTGGCTTCAGGGTGTGGTTAATAATGACACAAATATCCTAATAAAACACACTATTTTTTCAGGAAATTTTAAAATTGGCTAGTTAGAGATTACATGTTGTTTAAAAAACAATAGTTGTTTAAAAAAGTAGTGAAACGTGTCAGCTACACCTGTGTAACTTGTCTAGTTAAATTCCAGGTACTTACTTGGGCTCAGAACTGATCTCTCTTGGTGTAAGAACACCAAAGGGAATTAATAGGGGACGAAAAATGAGAGTGAAATCTGCTCCAGCATGCTGCCTGTCTTGGACAGAGGTACAGTGATTACTTTCTCTTGACACAACACCTTAGGGTTAGCTCTGCTTTTTTGAATATTTTCACCTCTGGGTATGGATGTGCCTTGCTGATTAAAGAGACCTTGAATAGTGCACATAGTGAAAATTGCATCATAGGGGTTCCAAATTTAAATCTTAGTACAAAAGAATCAGCTGCTTAGCCCGTGTAACAGATTACTTGTTACCCCCTTAAAAAAATAAAAAACCCTGTATGGAATCAGATACCAAGTGGCAGTTCAGATCAAGTAACTCAGGTGAACACTCTGGCTAACATGATGGTATACTTCTAGATTTACAATTTTGTTAGGACCAAGAGTGCTATAGAGTGAAAATTGATCCAAGTTGAATGAGCAGAACTGGGATGAGACATTTTCCATGGAAAAAGCATATAAAACCCACAAACCTTATTATTTTTGTATTCTTGAAACTCAAAATTGATTTAAACCAAGTTCAGCCAGCAATATTTCCTCCCCATCTGAGAAACTATATCCTGAGCTTCAGACTAAAGTAAATTTTTATGGGCATATCGTAATTATAAACCCTTGNAGACATTTTCCATGGATGGCTACACTGATCAGTAGCAGCGGATGAACTGTCCAATACAGAAATGCTTAATTAAAAAAAGAATTACAGAAAATACAAGAAACTTTTTGAACAAGAAAGAAAATATGCAGCTGGGGTGTAAAATACTTCTAGCCAGCTTGGGAGTTATTTAAAGATATAGGAGGCTTACAGCATGCATGCTACTTGTTTAAGTAGATTTTAAAAGCTCTCCAAATGCTGGCCTGGGTAAACAGCAGAGTAAGATAAAATATCTGAAAGAACATCACTGACTATTTATTTATTACGTTTTATATTTTAAAAGTCCATTTGTATTTTGTACAGTTTTTCGTACTTTTAGACTCTTGACAGCAGTTCTCTGTAAATGTGTATGGGATCAGGCTGANTAGCTATGACCTTAGCAACTCCCAACAGGCATAAAAACTATTGTTAAGTATTTCTTCAAACTCAGCAGGAAAGTTTTAAGGAGTGGCAGGAGGATCAACCCAGACTACCCAGTTGTAAAAGGTGGCTTTGGAGTATATAAGGTCATAGCTGAATAATGGAATTGCTTGCACTCACTTTGGCAACACTTAGAGAGCTCTTCATGCCAGAATGTTTCTTAATAAGGAATATGACAGCATGTACGACTCAAAATGAAGCATCAGTGGAAGAAATTGCAATACATTGAGCAAACTGTGAACAAGGCAGCATGATCAAACGGCATTCAGCCAAGTGTTGTAAGAGGAACTGGGGGATAAAGGAGCTAATGACTGCAAGTGTGTTGCTTGTGGTTAGCATCATATTTCTGCTACAGGTGAGGAAGGTAGCTAGCATATCATCAGCAATTTAAAAAGGCAGTGGAGGTATTTGAGGAAATTTACATCAGTGAGCTTTGTGACCATGAAGCCTGAATTCATGGAAATTATAATGGAGACCAGAATTGATTTCATTGTTCCCTCTGTAAAGTCATTTATCAGAGGCTTTGGGAGAGGCTAAATTACCTCTGAATAAAATGGAAAATTTTATAAGAAACAATGGGGAAGAGTTAGAAAGAGAGGGCAAAAAAAGGTTTGCTTTGTTCATGGGAGTAGCTAATTTAATTGCACAAGGATCTGTAACATTGGTGCACAGTTATAAGAAAAAGGTTATGCTAGCTAGGTGACCAAGTTTGTAGATATTTAAACTATACTTAGGTTAGTATAAAGGCTAGCTGTTTAAAGAAAGTTGTAAATGCTCAGGTTTTGAGTTATATGGGTTGAAATCCTGCATGAAGTTCTGTGTAGCTAAATGTCAAGTAATCTTAAGTGAAAGAAAAGTAAAAAAAGAGCATTTTTGTAGGTAACAATTGGCTCTGAAGTGCTTCTTAACCAAGCATGAGTGAAAGATGGAATT
>VZTT01029618.1:0-15203 GCA_013400855.1 Buphagus erythrorhynchus | reverse complement strand
TAGAATTTCATGGGGTGTATGCGTCTTGAGTATTCCTCGTAGTGTGTGTATTCTCATCTCAGAACGGGTACAGTAGACTGGAAGAGGTTCAAAGAGGTGATAGTATCAAGAGGGATTTAAAGGCATGAAACAGCTTTCATGGGAGGAAGAATTAAGCTGACTCAGTTTTTTTTTTTTCTGTCTGGGAAAGCAAGATCATGAAAGAACACAGGAATCTATGCAATCATGAGAGAATAGGGAAGGGTTACTTACTGCTGTCTTCCAGAGTGCATGGACTGGAGAAGTAGAGTACTAAGAGCAAAAGGTGCCAGATTGAATCAGAATCAACAAAAGGAGATACTCCTGTAATTAAGCTGAGGTACTTTCTGCTGCAAGATGCTGTTGATTCTATAAAGCAGGCTTGATTAAAAAGCAAGCAGGGAGAATAAAAAGGTAGGAAAAGCTGTTAAACACAAAAATATTCACCGATGGCTCAGGAAGCCTGCAGTAGATGCAAGTAGTTGGAAGGAGAGGTTGAACATGCAATAAATATTTCTGTGTGCATTGTTTATGCTTTATCCTAGACTTATGTTGTTGGTTGTGATTTTCTTACTCTTTTCTATCACAGTATAGCAGTTTCATTAATTATTTCTAAATGCATTTCCAACAATGTAAAGAAAAATGTAGTAAGCAAAAACACACTTAAACCATAATCAGAGCAGAACTGTCATACAGAATTTGTGTGAGACAGCTCTTAATTGCACTATTTAGGGCCCAGGGGGAACAGTGCCTTGCTTTAATGAGTACTGTCTCCATGCTCTGGAACACCTTCACTTAAGAATACCCCATGCTGTGATACTATATGAAAATCTCCATCAGGGTGGATATGGTAGTAGAGAGATCTGAAATTTTATATGGCATGACAAAGTTTTTACTTAGTTGATGCTAACTGTTGATGAAATTTAAATTTGCATTGTTTGTTAATTCAGGTCAGCGTCAGATGTTGAATTAAAAATCCAGCATATTATGTTGAAATTGTATTTGGGACAGTTTTGAACTGTTGCTTTTATATGGAAAAATTCAATATATGTTTGTTTATTAGTCATGTAAATAATACATTTTAGGCCTTTTTATTTGTGGCATATAGTTCATATCAGAGAAACTACCCTTAACTTTATAGGTATCAGTAAAACAGTTGAAAACAGTTGTTACACAACCTCAGGTTATCATTTTTAATAGCTTGCTAACTTACTGGTAATAAGATGTTGACAGATGCTTTTATGTATTTAGGGAAATAATAATCACTGCATTGATGGACTTACTGATCAAATGATAGCTGAACATTGTCATCAATACAATAAATATTGGGGGAAAATACATGCATCTGGTTTACTCCTCTAGTTTATGTTGATTAATAACTCAGCTTGAAATCAAGACTTATCTTAACTTGTTCTCATTTCAGCTTTGGATAGATCACAGTCCAAGAGAGATGGAGGTTTTAAAAGTAATTGGAGCTTTGATCATGCAGAAGAAAGTGAAGGAGATGCAGAGAAAGAGTAAGGATGCTTTTATCTAGGCTATTGAAAGTATAAATGTGTATTTATAATTAAGTACTTATTTTTTTGTAGTTTATGAATAAGAAACAACATATAATATCTTAAACTTCCAGTGATTAAGAAAAATTATTTCAAATAAGTGATTATTTTAAATAGTATTGCCAAATAGCAGTTCATTATAATGTAAGCTTTCTTGTGAAGATGGGGCTTACAGCACAGGGCACAGTACATTTCACAAGGGCTGCAGTTGTCCTTGGAGCTTCTGTGTAAGTCTAAGGAACACAGACAAACAGTATGTGAACATGCAGAATAAGGAGGTTGATAGGTAGGGTATCCAACCAGCTTCATATTTTCCTTCCTTTAATAATGATGCTACTCAGTACTTGAGAGTTATGGTTAAAGTACTTCAGTAGCTTTAGGCCTTCATCAAGTTAAACAGAGCTTAAAGTTTCTAGGTTTTTCTTTTGTTTTTATTTCCCTGAATAGATTTAAGGCTGTTTTTTTTTTTCCTTATAATTTAATCCTTTACTTGCTGTGTTTGGATTTTGGCTAAAACTTCAGTCCTGTGTGTATAGTTTGAATGCATACTTTGTCCTTGTGACATTTTATTGTTACTGATATGTTTTCTCAATATTAACGTATTTATTTCCAAAATGACTAAAGAATTGCTGAAAGAACAAGTGTCATGCACAAAGAATTCATGTCAGTTTATTTGTTGTTTGTAGATATTCGGAGAGTAGGACTTGCAAATCGAAAAGGTATGATGTGATTCTCTAGTAAGAAGTCACTGAATCCTGTGATTAAGTACAAAAATAATTAATATATGAATTTGTATCATCTATTATTCTGCCAAATACTATGCGTTGGAAGGGAGGTAGGAAAGTAGACATAACCGTATAGGCTGCAACAGCAGGCTATGCTATAATCTTAATAAAACATTAGAAAATGTGAAGTTTTACTAATTAAGAAATAAGTGCAGTAGTTCATTAAAGTGTGAGGTAAGCATTAAGAGCTCTTGTCAAAACAGAACTGCATTGGAAGTTAAAAGCACTTTGTAAAGGGTTCACAAACTTAAGGGCATTTTAATTTTTTAAAAATTAAGATCGTGTTGTTCCTTAGCAACTTTACATCCGTTCGTAGTGCACACAAATACGTTTTAAGTAGAAGGGCAGTACATACCATACAGTTACTATTTCCATTTTAGTTGCCTTCAGAAATAAGTCACATTTGAAGACATAGTAGCTTTTTTTCTATTAGTAATTTACTGCTGTTTTCCATCAGTCTCCAGCTGATGTTGACTTAAGAATATAGAATGAAAAATGTATCGAGTAACGATGCAAGAAAAAAAGTTAGAAAAATTATTATGAAACATAATCTTTATGTAATTGTATCTGATTTTAAGATGTGTGTGTCTGGGTGATTTTTCATTCCTTTAAAATATTCTCTACAATAAGCAGTTTTCCCGTAGCTGGAATTGAATTTTTATTGCCTACTTAGATCATTTTTGATTTGCTTTTATATCTGTGAATTATGCAGAATCTTATTCTGAAGTACAGATAGAAGAGTAGTTGAAAATTGATTTCAATCAGAGATCTTCTCTTCTTTACTTAACCATTCTCTGATACCATTTGAGGCAATTTCTTATTCCCTCCCAACAGCCACAGGTTTTAAGCTGCTCACGTATTTGCTTTTGGTAACACCTGGATTTGTTTATCTTAAAGACATAGCAAGCTTCTAGCATTTTGACATTATTTGTGCTTTTTGCTTTTCTGATGCATTTTTATTTAATATAGCAAAACATTGACAGAAGGGAATTTTTAGAAAACAAATAACAGTAAATGTTCCTTCTTTTTTTCTAAATTTCCTTTACCCTTAGTAGAACATTTCAAAGATTAGCAGCTTTAATTCATGTAACTGTTCCAGCATAAAGCTTTGTGTCCCTCCCAGTGTTTTGAGTGTATTGTGCAGTAAGTAGGTATTTGCTATGGTGTGCTGATACTGACTATGATGTTTGACTCTTACATGGTTTCTTTGTGGAGAAAGCTATGAGTCTGAAGCAGGCAGCTGCATGCATCTCGTGCTGGTTGTGAAGGCACTGGTATTAACAGTGCCTGATTTTATCACAGCTTTTTGCCCTCTTAATGGCAGACACACTATAGGTTTGTTTTGAACTAACCTAAGAATAACATCTCAGAACTTAAAGGAGTGGCTGTATTCTTGTACTACCCCATCAGACCTGTGCTAATGATGTTGGTCAGCACTGGATGCCTGCTTGGATGATGTTTTCTTCAGTGAGATGAACACAAAGTATGTGTTAATGACCTCCTACCACAGCAATTTTTAGAATAGGTAGATTATTTTAAAAGAAAGATGTCATTTAACTTGGGAAGTAGGTGAGGTGAGTCATAATGGTTAAGATACCAAGTAATGAACACAAAAAGACTAAAGAATATTTGTAAACTAAAGAAAGTTTGGAAAAATAATGATTACCCAGCACTATATAAATTTAAACTGATGCTAGAGTTGATATTTTGCATGGAGCAAGAGTTATAGAAATTAAGAATGGTAATTAACAAGTATCTTATCCAAAAGGAAACGCCTGCAGATAATGCTCAGTCCACTTGAAAGAGTAGAAGTAACATTTTTGATGTTCTAAAAAATTTGGTCTACTCAGGATGGTAGCAAGTGGTGTGAGACTTTCCTTGCTTTGTAATTGGAGATCCCATAAGAGATCTACCTTTATGTAGAACAATAGAAAAAAAGATGAGTTGGTCAGCTGAGCACACTGAAACCTGTGTAGTCCATTACAGAATAAATGGTGGAAATTGTCTTCTGTAGTGGAAGATATGAAAGGATGGCAGACTTAAGCAAACATGGCTATAATAATATATTCAAGTGATTCCTGAAATTAAGATGTTACAAGCTTCTTTCTGGTGTTACAGATGATTGATTCTCTTGAAGTGTCTTGGATAATTTATATTTACTTCCTTTGTAATATCTGTGTAAATGTTTTCAAAATGTATCAGTATGCTCCACAGTGGTTTTGTAAATGGATGGGCCCAGATTTCTCTTGGCTGTCATACTGTTTTCTTAATAGTCTAGACTTCTGCCTTCCACTGAGATAACAGTATCCTTATCAAAAACAAGGTACACAAATAAATGGGTCAAATTTATTTGCACTACAGTGTTTTTACTTAACTACCATTTTCTTTCAAAAAGCTTTATTTTTTACCCCTTCCATTTAGGGGAATAAATCCCTTTTTTCCATGTATTGACAAATAGAAAGGCATTATACTGTGTTACATATTTACATTAAGCTTTTTTCCGCTGCTCATAAAATTTGTATTACTTTGTCAAAAACTCCTCCCATAGTTATATAGATGTTTTATACTTCTTTTGTGAGCCTGTTAGTAGGGCACTGTAGCCTTTAAATTGATGAAAACTTTTAAAATTAAGGCTATTTTTAATGGAATGGCACTGTAAATAAGTTAATAATACTACTGCTACTCTTGTGCCTCTGATAGTGTGACTTTTTTAGTGTGCTGCCTACCACTATGTAATTGAAAACAAAGAATGTGCACAGTGTGCTGTGAGGGAAAATATGTCAGTCTACTGGGTTTATATGTAATAGTTTTCAGAAAAATTCCAATTATGTTTGAAATGTGACTGGATCAGTTGGTAGTTGATAGAAATGCGCTTGCAGCTTATTAGAGTGTAACCTCAATGGTCAGCAGAGGTTTAAAGTTTGAGTTGCTTGTAGGTAGGTAGTAGTGAAAACATAGCCTGTTAATCTCAGCTGTCTAACTATTGCATAGTTCTTAATGTTTTAAAACATCAAACAAATGGCAAGTGATTAGAGGTAAGTAAACAGAAATTTTTGTTTTCTTGCTCAGTGCCTAAATTTGAATGTGTAATTATGAGCTCCCCTTAACTCTTGTTTAGGTAAATTATTTATATTTTGTTCCCCTTAATATTAGTCAAGACTTAACATTCGTTTGTTACAAAATTATAAGGAATGTATTGAAAAGTTAGAAATTTATGTTCCAATGTGAAAATAACCAGGAAACCCATGGTTCCCTGGTTAAAAGAGATTGTGGAGACATCCTCCCAGCAAGACAACTGAGTTTAAATGGGATGTTAAAAATGTTACTGACTGGTATGTTGGGGGAGTGGTACAGTGTTTATTTTGGGTTGATTTTGGTTTTTTCCTGCCTGTATAAATTGCATCATTGAACCAGGCAGCAGGAAGCATGTGATACATGAGCAAATAGACATTGCTCGGTTGCTATGTATTCTGCTCTCTGAAAAAACAACCTTGCTGGTTCTGATGCATATGCTTTGCAATCCTCAAGATCTGAAAGTACTGGTTCATTTAAAACTTCCAATTTGCTAATATTATTCTAGTCATGTTGTGTGATAAGAGTTACTCTTCTTCATTTTGATTGAAACCTTGGGCTCAGTGTTTTGGTCATTTGCAATGTGTTAACCTTCTCTTACCTCCCCCCTCAATTGCCCTGTGTTAAAATGGTTGCAGTATTGAAGCATGTTGAAATCCTAAAAGTATTGCCGTGGTACAAAGGTGTTTTGAAAATAGTCATCATTTTTGTATGAACTGAAGCTAAAGAACATTTCTAGAGGTGAAATTATCTGACTAGGGCGGCACCATAGGCAAATGCCAGAGCTGCAAGTACTGTAGGTTGCTGCTCATGTCTGTGCTGCAGGGTTTTGTTTATTTTTTATGATGTGGAAAATTTCTGAAATTGTTAAACTCTGTGTCTACTGATTAATGTTTGAGAAGGCTCCATGAGCCTTCCTTGAAAGGGTGATTTGTTCTGAAAGATAATTTTTAAAAAATGTTGCAGGATGTAAAAATTTTAATATCCATATGTAGTCTGTACAGAAGTACAACTGTACTCTTTTGCCTGTTTGAAATTAGTGATGGATCTACTACACTGTTTTACAATTGAGCACCTAGAATTGTGGTGCTCTGTAAATGAAAGGAAAATACAACAGTGCCACTGGCTATATGTTCACATTTACATCATTCTTCCCGTTTCAAAATCAACTGTGTGCACAGTCTTATCTCCTGAAGTTTCAAATTCTGTAGATCTCACTCAACATTTTTATTTTATTTGCTCTAGGGATATTTGTATTGCATAAGATGGAAGAATAAATTGTAACATGAAGGGAAATATTGTGCATGGAAAAAGTTGTTAGGAACTTGAGGGATGGGGCACTGAGGGATTAGTTTATTTATATATGAAGAGCTAAAGTCACTGTATATATTGCAAGCCAGCATGTCAAACTGACATGGCAAAGAAATGTTTTTCTCTTGTGTAGCTCTTCCCTTTTAACACCTGGCATAACTACTTCTATTTTAAGGAATTTCTGCCTGAATGATCTTGATTAAAACTTTACAAACCATGCAGTTACAAGTTGGCTAAAAGTTGTATTGTTTTGTTGTAGTCAACATAGGATTGATGAGAAGTGATTGTCTGCAGGTTGCTTCTCCTGGAAGCAAGAATATGTTAGATTAATCTAGCTGCTGTCAGTATAAAATGTGTTATTGGGGTTTCAATTTAAGTACTTAAGATTACTTGAGGATAACTGCCTATTACTGAAAATAGTGTTTTAGAGTATCATGGAGTGGCTTTCATTTTTTTTTTATCCTTCCCCGTTCTAATAGTTGGGGATTACAAGTATTGAAAGTGCTAAAGAAGCACATTTTAATAAGCAGTAGAACCAAACTGAATATGTTCTTTTTTATGAAGACATACGTTGGTAATAATTGCTGTGGGGTAAAATGTAGTTACATTAAGTTCTTCTCCAAAAGCACTATGAAGTTTGCAGTTTTAAACTACGTACTTGAACACTGATAGGCATAAACAAAGATCATGTTTGATAGGTTAATGAAGTTTTAGACTCAATTTATATGAAGAGTCTTATTATGTGTAGAATCTTGTAGAATTATGTGTAGAATCTTTTAGAGTGTCAGTAATATTGTTGTAACCGTATTGAAGGTTCAGTAGCATTGACTGTTTTGAATTAGTCCTTTTAGTTTTGCTTTCTGCAAAATCATTTGATGTATACTCTGGTTCAGGTTCATATCATGCCTCTGATCATTCTGTTGCTCATTTCATGTTCCTTTTGTTTTATGAATATTTATACAGTGTGTATATGATTCATTAAAATGTAGAGGAAAGGGGGGGAAAAAGCCTTTTGCGTTCAAAATGTTTTGTGGGCGCTCTGTTGGATTACAATATATGTGCTTTTCTCTCCCACACCTGTCTAGCGAGGCAAATCTGCTCAGTTTAGATGACAGTGATGGACCTTTCAGTCCCAGTGAAGAAAAAAAGGTAAATAATTGGTTTATCTTGTGGTAAAAATGTATCTTTAAAGCTTTTTAGGTTCTTGAACAGTATTGCATAGCCATGTGTGCAGTGTAAAGAAATTAAAGTTTCTGTTGTGTTTTAGGAATATATGCTCAAGCTGTTTATCTGCTTACCCTTCAAGTTTTTGTTTCCCTCTTGATCTCTATAGTATTCTGAAAAATATGAACAAGAATAACTAATTCTAAGTTTAGACAATTATCATAAATACTGTACTGTATATATATATAAATATATATTGTACTTTGTTTAGTAAGAAATCATAGTATGGGTGTATATTTTCCATGAAATTTGGTATAAAAGCAGTTTGAGAACGAAGCCGAAGTAATATTTGTATTAATATTTTGCATTCTTTTTCTTCTTCTAACTTCTAAACAATTATATAATTATTTTAACATATTTCAATTGTGTTGTGACAGTCAATTCGTTGTCGACCTGGAACTATCGGCAGCAGCAGCGATGCCATAAAAGCGTATGCAAGGCGAGGCAAAGCTGGAGGTTTCAAACTTTTTAAAGGGAACGCAATCGGCCTCAACATGATGGGAAATAGCAAGAAACTGAGGTAATACATTGAATTTGTGTTTCCTTGATCACTGATACAAATCAGTGCATGATAAACAGAACTTCTAGTCCATTTACATTGTGTACTGTGCATTTTAAGGAGCTGTACTGCACTGTGCTTCCGAGTAAAGAGGGAAACCTAGATTGTTAGGGTCTTTCCTCTTACTTGTGTTACTCTTAATGTGGTGTTTGACGCCACATTAGTAAAGTACCAGAAGACTCTTAAAATGGATTTAGAGCATTCACTGGCATATTTGTTAGTACCTTACCCATGTTGCCTGCATGTGTTACTGTTCCCTCTATACAGTGATAGCAGGTAGGAAAATATTTTTTACATCCCCATCCAGATTCGCTTTTTTCCGTGACCGTAAATTGCCGAGGTTAACTCAGGATAAACTCTGGTTTTGTTACTGCAAGATTGATTTTGGATTCATAGACTTTTTTTTTAAAGGATTCAGCAAATAGCCATACTTGTATAGGATAGCTTGAGACTGTCACTTGCATTTAGAGCTGACAGGAACAGTTTTTAAGCATTCAGTGTTGTACTTGCTTGTTACTACTGTCCCTAACTTGTAAGAGATTGATTTCTTTATTTAGTATATAATAAAAAGTGTTACATTTACCTGACTTTCTCAGGGAGTGTTTCATATTGCTAAAGTGCACTCAGTTTGGTAACCTTTGCAGGAAGGAAAAGTTCATAAGATACCCAGCTAAAGATGGGCCAGTCATCAAATATCTAATATATATGTTGCTACATAAGGGATGTCCTTGTCTTCATTTTTCGTGGCTTACTACCAGCTGGAAATTAGACTCCAAATAAGCCACTTCCCTTCTTGCCCCTTCTCATAGGAGAGGGACAAAGGCAGAGACTATGGGTTAAGATAACCATTTACTGGAAGCAAACAGCAGTGGAGTAAGAAATGCACACTGACAGCAGCAATATTAATAACAAAAGCATACAAAAATAAAGGAAGGTGCTTTATGCACAAAGGGTGTTTGCCACTTTGACTTAGTTCTGTGTGGCCAGTGGGAGAAAGACAAGGTGGTGGGCACTCCCCACAGGTGGCTGTCTCCATTCCCCAGCTGAGACAATGGAAAACAATGATTGACAAAACCCGGAAGTGAGATCATCTGTGTTGTGCTGCCCCGCTGCTCCACTGCACCAGGCTTGGGTTCAGGCTCAGCTCAGGCTCAGTTCTGCTGCTGCTTTGGACCACTCTGCTGGGCTCAGTTCCACATGGCTCCGCTGCTTGTTCAGAGCCACGTCCCAGAGCCGTGTTTGCCACTTTTCAGAACCACATCCTGGGGTCGCATCTTGGAGGAGTGGGAAGATGTGGTGAGTGGCAGCAGCAGAGGATGGGGTCTGCAGGGCTGCTCCCAACAACTCAGCCCAGATGAAGAGAGGGAGACAAAAATGGCACACTTCTGGGGGTATGGTCCTTATTCTTCTCCCTGACACCTCAACACCCAGCCATGATTTGAGAGGTGCAGAATAATAATGTAGCCATGTCCACAGTGTAGCCCCAAGCTCTGGCCCCTCTCTGCAATCAGGACATGGCTCTTGTGTGCTGTAAGCACTGTTAGTGGGACGATCTTATCATAGTCACTTGAAAAAAAATAAATCCTTAAATTCTGTGTGATACGTATTCTTTCCTGCTGTACTGGTCTTCGAGCCTGATGTCTTAAGTTAAACTACTGGAGTGTTATGTGAAACTTCAAAAAGTTTTTTTTTTTAATAGAATGTACTTATTAGTGACAAGGGTTTTTTGTTAGAGGCTATTTTTATATTTACACAAATTAGCATGGTACTTCATTGTCCTTGATTTATCTACACAAATAATGTTTTGTCTTCAGATTTTTTTTTTTGTATGCGCAACAGATTTGTAAGATAATATTCACATTTCTGCCTTGCACATCTTCAGATTCACCAGTTCTTACAGAATCATCTTGGTCATTTCCATTCTTTAGGATTCTATTCTTGGACATAGACATAAAGTTAAAAGTAACAATTACAGGTCTGTCAGGGCTCCTTTGCTCTGTTCTATTATTGAAGAAACCTGTGCATCTACATTATACTTGTTCTTTGTTTCGAGTACACCTTTAAAATAAGATTCCTCTAATTCTCTGGTAGCTAGAATTTTCCTTTGTTGGTGGAATTTGTAGTGAAATCCAACTTTACCATGTGCTTGTTTTTTTTTGTTAAAGCAGTCATACCTGACTGTACATGTATGTTTATACATATTGTACAGGTATGTTTTTAGTAAGTTCCAGAAGTGTATGCAGGTTTTGTTTTAAGATAAATAGAATGTCTGAACTACATTCTTAGACCATCTAAAACAACCTCAATAACTGTTACCTGGATTGGAACTGCCTTCTGTTGACAAATAATACAATATAAACCTAAGACCTAGTGGGATTTATAAAATTAAACTAAAAGAGTAAAATCTTTTGCATGTAAATGGGCACCCACCTCTTGTCTTGTACTGAGCTACATACTGATAATAAACTGTCATTAATGAAGGACTGTTGTGAATAATGGATGTGTATAGGCCACTGTGACTGCTTCTAACATTTTGGTCACTGCATTTTGTGGTTATGCTCCAAGTGAATATGATTTAATGACTTCATCGGGATATTGTTGTACCTTTTATAATGTGTATCCGTAAAGATTTGGGATCTAGTCACTTTACTGATGATTGCCGGTTTGTTCACTTTGATATGCAGAATGGAAGGTGCTTAACAGTTTCAATATTTAGACTCTTCAGCTAGAGAAGATTCTGAAAGTTGATAATGCAGTTAAGCTGCTAGATTAAATACAAGAATATCAGATACTTGCTATTCTTCACCTGTTCATGGTGATTTTTTTGACAATGTTGTAGTCTTTTTTTCCATCTTATCTGCAGAATAGGGACTAAAAATTTCAGCCAAATGGGGCTTGACTCAAATGAGCATTATTCTGGTAGAATAGTCCCTAAAATACAGAGAGTAAGAGATAGGAGGAAGGGATATGCAAGGACAGTGAGAAGAAGTATTTGCTGTACTTGTCAGAGAAATTAAATCAAGGAAAAGGCCATGATCTGTTACCTGGTTAAGCAAATCCAGTATCAAACTCTTAACCTAATTAGTTTTGGTTGTATTTTTTTAATCACGAGGTCTTTAAATAGCTTTATCTTTGCTAGCTTTCAATAACTTGTATTAAGGCCCTTTTAGGTTTTCTTTGATAATATTTTGTAAAAAAGGTTATTTGATGAACAGCAGAATTAATGTAGTTTGTAGTTTTGTGTTTTTGAACTGTTGTTGTTCCTTTACTTCTAGCTCCATCCATTTGCTCAGTGCAAGTATTTCTTTTGTTTTGTCTCTTGAATATGTGGTGTTAAGAATTTAGTAGGATCAGCTGATAGCACGTGATAGTAAAACCTTGTTTTCGTCAGAGCCTAGGCTTCAAATCATTCTGTGGTTTCTAAGCTAACATTAATGAAACATTCATTGTTAAAATACTGTAAATTCTTTTTAGAACATTTGTTCTTTCAAGGAACTTTCTGACCATTACATCACCCTGCTGTTAGTGTGTTATACTAATTTTCAAGAAATTGTGCTGAAATTTGCAAACTCAGATTTCAGTTCTGATGTGCCTGTTTTGCACCTCGCTAGGACTTTGATTGTATTTTCTGGTGTTTCTGTCTGTGTTGGGTGTGTTCCATTCAGAGAACAAGATTATAGAGCAGATTGTGTTTTACAGCTGTCCTAGTTGGAAACATGTCTGACACCATATGAGCCATTTAAGTGTGCCATCTAGAACAGTCTGCTTTGACTCAAATCTGATCGCTGAGCAGTCTGCGATACTCTGTTCCGGCACCTACTGGAGTTTTCACTACGTGAGTGTGAGGCAAAAAGCAAAAGTGCTGCATAACTTTTTTTTTTTTTTGTTTTCTTCTGCTCTGGGGACACAAGACAGAGTTTCACAATCATGATAGTTTGGCAAAGGTCAGATCCAACAAACACAGTGGTTAAACAGGAGATACATAGGCTTACTTGCTTGTTTGAAGTCCTTAGGTCTTAAGCATTTGAGAAGGCATTCCTGCACTCTGCTTCTGTTTTTTTTCTAGTGTCTTTTTCAAAGACATGAAATGGGAAGCCAAAGAGGATTTGAGACATTCTAAAGTATTTAGGTCAAGTAGCTGTCAGCTTTTTATTTCTGAGGTGGCAAATTAGACAGAAGATTGACTGTAGATTGATCTGGATGATGACTGATCAGCTGGAGTTGCATAGCCTTAGAAGTGAGATGAGCGTGTTTACTTTTAGGAGGTGGGTGTTTGCTTGGGTGCTATTAGTTTTAAGGATGTTGGACTGTTAACTCAGATGGTTTATGATGTTTTTAAATTTCATATTTTAGAAAAGATAATTTAACCCTTTGGGTTTGTTAAATTTTGCTCTGTTATGTTCAGGGTTATGTTAGGGGCAGTCAGAAATGCTCTGCAAGCTTCTAATCTTGACTTATCTAGGGCTACCAAAAGAGTTTGTAACGCTAAACTGAAAATTAAAAAGCAAACTAACAGTTTACTCATTTTCTTCTTTTGGGGGAATGCAAAGAAACGATTAGGAATTGTTTGTCAGCTTTTTTTGAATTGTGGTACTTCGGGTTTCTTTTCATTGTTCGTAACAGGACAAATGGCAAGAGAATATTTCTGAGAAATACTATTATTCGGAATGCTTTTTCACATCGTTTTCTCTAGTGCAATTAAAATTTCCAAGCAATTTGAAAAACACAATTTAAGCACTGTATTTCCATAATTTGAAACAGTTTGCGTCATCAGCATGCTGTCTGTTAAAAGGTCTGTGATTTTTGAACATTTCAGGCATAGTATTGTGTGTCCTGTCACAGCAGTGTGCAAGATAATTCTTAGGGTTTAATGATCTCTGAGGGAGCACTATATTATTGATCTACTGTATCTTAATGTCAGCTTTTATTAGAGAGGGTAATGATAAGAAATCTTCTCTCCATAATTGCTGTTTTTACATAATAATGAGATAAAGGTCAAAAGGTAACAAAGGAAAAAACCCAAGAAATGCTAAGATACACTGGTGAATAAGAGTCTTGTTGAGATACGAATACCTGAGAATCTTTCATTTTTTCTTTTTGAAATATGTTGATTTTTTTTTAATTACAACTCATCTTGCATCCACAAATTTGCTGTGTTTACTTTTTTTTTATGAGGGATATTCCTGAATTCAGTCTGTTCACATTATGTACCTTTAAGTCATATTAAAGAAGTTAATATTATGCCTTAATAAAATGAGAGATGAAAGTATAAAATTAGTTATAAATGGTTACAGGTAATTAAAAAAGGCAGTGTCTTTTTGCCATACACAGTTGAGTAAAAAAATCTTTACCTTTTCTTCCAGGAAAAAAAAAATTGTGTATATTCTTTTATGTCCATTTTATTATAAGGCTGAATGGTTTTATGCCTGTAAAAAGATCCTAATAACATGTATTATTGGTTCAGAAATACTTTAATACTTGATGTTGTGTGGCTGGTCTTATAAAACTAGGACACCAAAAGTTTTTCCTTAGACTGTACAAACTCACCAGAGTCTTTTCTTAAACATTTCTCTGTACGTTTGCAGTGAAAATGCTCAGAATATATCTGGTCCTGTTACTGTGGTACATGGCAGACGCTTTCACCATGCACACGCACAAACAGCCGTAGTAAAAACAGCAGCCCAAAGGTAAGACTAATTACATTTGTTTTTCCAGATGTTTCAGTTGTAAAAATCCTCTCTGGTTTTGTATGTAATGGTTTTCCTTATGCTATGAAGTGTTTTAAGAAAACGTAAGTAATCACATGGGTGCTTTCTTGGTTATGAGCTTTGACCTTAATTACTAAAGTTTCATAAAACCATTTAGTAATTACTATCATATAATACTAGAATTTAGTAATTCTGAAGAGCACTGGCAGGTAGTAGGAGGGCACCTGCTAATACAAATATTTTGAAAAAATACTTTGAAATAGACAAACATAGTTTACAGTAGAAATTCACATAACTGACAACATGATCAGCAAATACTTAGTCACAGCAACTCCCAACTTGTGTAAGACCCATGTAAACATTAAATTATAGATCTGAAGATTGTATATGGTCTGTAAATATAGTGTAAAACATATAAATTGGAACATCTAACAGAAGCAAGGTTTTGCATATATGTAAATGATTTTTAGAAAGGATGACTGGAAACCAGGGAATCTTACTGAACCATGCTGAATTGAACTTCATTGGTTTGAAACTTAAAACCCTGTCAAACTTCTCTAAGTTGCAGGGTTGGTTCTAGGTGTTCTTTACACCCAGTGTGTTTTCTTTCAAAGTTTATCCATTCAGAGCTCTTTTTCTTTATGAATTCTGTGGATGTCCACCATCCCTCATGAGAGCTTTATCCTGTCTGCATTTTGTAGTTTACTTCTTCTGCCACCTTTTTTCTTTGTTTTTTGGTATAGATTTTTTAGGGTGGTGGGATCATATACAGGCATTATCCTTTTTTTTTTTTTCATCCTGCTTCCCTCAGTTGTATTTGCTGACTTCAGAAAAAGAAAGCCCATATACTATTGCAAATAAATGATGTGATCCAAACATGTATTAGAGGAATCTGGCATGGAATAAACAGACTGAAAAAGGAATTATGCAGTCACAAAATAATAGACTCATAGAACAGTTTGGGCTGGAG
>VZTT01029616.1:26961-38145 GCA_013400855.1 Buphagus erythrorhynchus | reverse complement strand
AGGGAAAGGAGGAGAGGAAATGGCCTCAAATTGCACCAGGGCAGGCTCAGCTTGGAGATTGGGAAAGAAAATTTCCCTGGCAGAGTGGTCAGGCCTTGGGATGAGCTGCCCAGGGAGGTTTGCAGTCACTGTCTGTGGGAGTGCTCAGGAGCAGTCTGGATGTGGCCCTTGGGGACAGGGTTTGGGCTGATGCTGGTGGCACTGGGGTGGCACTGGGGGATCCTGAGGGGCTCTTCCCACCTTGGTGATTCCATGAAATAAAAGCAAAAGGCACCTGCACATCCACCAAACATTCAGGGTGCTCCAGCTCCCAATTCATCTGCTCCCAGACTCAGCACCTTGAGGGCTGTGAGGAGTCTCCAGGATGGTCCCTCCCATCCAAAGGTCAGGTTCCTACAAAGTCCAAGTGATCAGATGAAGTTAAGGTGAGCTTTGGAGTGACAGTCTGGATGTGGCCCTTGGGGACAGGGTTTGGGGTGATGCTGGTGGCACTGGGGTGGCACTGGGAGATCCTGAAGGGCTCTTCCAACCTGGATGTTTCTGGAATTCTGTGAGCTGACCTGAAGCCTGGTTAGGCTCTCACAGAGCCCTCGTTTCCTGGGATGGTGGAACCAAGGGTTCAGCTCCTGATGCTGATCCTCTGGACTTCTGGAAATCCTCTTGCCAGAGCACCAAGGCAGGTGGAAATTTGGTTTCTCAGGGGTACCAAAGCTCCTGAAACTCAGAAAATTGCTAAAACCTGCAGCTTATTTGTGCTAAATTTAATGAAGTGTTTACACAGACATTGGAACCACTGGGAATCCCTGCTGCCACATCCTCAGGAAAATGCCCTGATCTGACCAGGATTTGGGGCTGATGGGGCATTTCTTGTCCTGTCACTGCATCACAACTGGGATTTAAAGATGCAAAAATGTCTGGAAGGAATTATGGGCATAATTTACCATTTGGAAAGGGCTTTGGGATACCCAACTCCTACAAAAACATGTTGCAAAATACAATATAAAGCTTAAAAAACACGAGTTGGTTTCAAGTGGAGCTCAGCTCAGTAGAGACCATTTAATATCCCATATCCTCGGTTACTTTATCCCTAATTCCATGTTGGCATTCTCTGCTCCATGTGTGTCTGGCTGTAAATCCCTCGGGGCAGGCACCTTTTCCCACTCCGTTTATTCCAGACAGAGACTCATGAGGTGCTAATGGGATTCCAGTAGCTCCAACAATGAAAATGCTGGAATTCCACATTTGCAAGAGAGATTTGTGACACCTCACCCATTTAGGGGAGAGGAATTTGCCTTATTATCCGTGAGAAGCTCTTTAATGAGGATTAGTAAAATTTTCATCAAATTTTCTCTCGTAACTGACCTGGGAAGCCACAAGATTTGTTTATGAATTCCCAGCAAAGCCAAGTGTTTTCTGTCTGTCTTTAACTGGGAGAAAAGTAACAATAGATATTCAGAATATTTGGGGATATGATTTGGGGTGGTGATGATATCACTGGAAGAGCTTGGAGGTCTTTTCCAAACTTGATAATTCTGGGATAATCTGAGAGAAAGGGCAGAAGGACAGGACAGGGTGTCTCTGTCACCAGTTGTAAATGCACTTTAAAACCATGCAATGGATAATTTTTCTCCTGTTGGAATCCTGGAAGCTGATAATTTGAGACTTTCTGTGCTGCCAGGCACTGACCCCCAGGAGAACTCTGCATTTGACCTGAGGCCATGGAGAAGCTTCCAAAATGGAATGACAGAACTGGGATCATGGGGGTGTAGTTTGAATAGAAGTGTGTGATATCACATGGTGGGACACTTAGATAGTAATATATAGAAAGCAAGATGGAGGTTTTAGGGTGGAGGTTTATCTTTCACCTTCTTCTTCATGGGTCTGGGTGATATTGTGTAATTGGACAGAAAAATCTGTATTGTAGGCCATGGGTGGTCGGTTATTGGGTTAAAAGTAAAAATAATTTAGGTAGCATTTCTTAATTGGACAGTTTACCCTTAAAAGGCCTTGTAGAGAGAGAGATAGAGCTNAAGGTGGATTCAGCATTTCCCAGCTCCAGAGGGCTGTGCCTTTTCCAACCCCTCTTGGAAAAGCTGTTTCCAATCCTGGCTATCCAGAGGTGTTCCCACAAGAGCTGCACAGCCCCTGACTTTGACCACTTGATCACACACAGGACTCGATCCTCACCCATGGACAGGGAATTACTGGTGGAGAAATGGAGTTTGTGGGAATGCAAGAAGCTTCTTGGAATCATGGAATGGCTTGGGTTGGAAAGACCTTAAAGATGATCTCGTTCCAATCCCTGGGACACCTTCCACTATCCCAGGTTGCTCCAGCCTGGCCTTGGACTCTTCCAGGGATAGGGAAGCCACAAGCTGTGCCTGGTTTGGAGGTGAGGGACAATCACATTGAATTTGCTTCTAGCAGATCCTCCTGATCCATCACTCTGCCCTGGGTTTGGTTGAAAACTCTTGATTGTTTCCAAAAATCAAGAATTTTTTTTTTTAATCACCAAAATTTTGGCATGATAGGAGATCTCTTTCTTACCTCTGTAGGCAGCTCCTCTGACTTGTGAAGCAGGACAATTAAAAAAACCTCTGGGAATTATTCTCCCTGTTATTCTGGAGCAGGAGTGAATGCTCCACGCTAGTAGAACACGACAACTCTTGTTCTCTCTGCCATCCCACAAATAATTTTGCTCCTGGCTAATTAGAAAGCCAGCATGGAGTGAAACACCTATGTGCTGGAAGAGCTTCCCTGGAGATCCATCCTCACTCCTTATGGAGGGGAATCCATTAAAAAGAACAAGGAGGAGGGGGGGGAAATAAATCAATAATCTAATTAGAAAACATTATCTGAGGTAATGATGCCAATTAAGGAGCACTGCAGCCATTTCCAGGGCTTGGAGTGTCTGAGGAGGGTGGGCCCTGGAGGGCACAAATCCTGCTCCCCCTGGCACGGGGCTGGCACGGAGCCCTGGCATTCCTTGGGGCTGTGCCGGGAATTGAAGGTGCCCAGGAGGGAATCTGAGAGGGGAAAACCTCTCTCCTGGTCCTGGAAAATCCAGGTGGGCACATGGCTTGAAGGTGAATAGGGAGATGTTTTCAATGCAAGTAAGAGAAACACCCCCCAAAACCTTCCCAGAGACAGAGAGGAGAAGTTTGGGAGCAGAGCTCCTGGTTGGGAAGGACCTGGAGCAGGGATTTAGGGAATTTATGGTGGTGGCTGATGCATTTGGTGCTCAGAAGTGAAGAAATTCATTTTCCTTTTCTTCCAGCACATCCACAGATTCCAAGATGCCAAGGAGCTGTAGCATCCTTGGGAAAATGCCAGTATTATCCCTGGGCAGTCACACCAAAAACACTTCACATTTTTTAATGTTTGAGGTGTCCCTGCCCAGAATAAGATGATTTTTAAGGTCCCTCTTTAAGGCAGGGACACCTTCCCCTATCCCAGGTGGCTCCAAGCCCCAGTGTCCAACCTGGCCTTGGACATTTCCAGGGATCCAGAGGCAGCCACAGCTGCTCTGGGCAACCAATTCAGGTGTGATTAAATAAAACTGGAATTGTGTAAAATTTGCTAATGATTATTTATTATCAACCAGGAGCTTTTTTTGTTTTGAGGACTTCTCCTTTTCCTGATTCCGCTTTTCTTGTGCTTTTCTTTTTGCCTTCTTGGGAGAAGAGGAGGGGAGCAAATGATGGCAATTTGGTTTGTGACTCTTCTTTTTTCACACACCCTGCAAGAAAAGCTGCTGGAATTCGGAGTGTTTCATGTGAAATCCCAGGATCATCAGGGTGGGATGAGACCTCCAGGATCCCCCAGTGCCACCCCAGTGCCACCAGCATCAGCCCAAACCCTGTCCCCAAGGGCCACATCCAGACTGCTCCTGAACACTCCCACAGACAGTGACTGCAAACCTCCCTGGGCAGCTCATCCCAAGGCCTGACCACTCTGCCAGGGAAATTTTCTTTCCCAATCTCCAAGCTGAGCCTGCCCTGGTGCAATTTGAGGCCATTTCCTCTCATTTTTCCCTTGGGACACAGCAGAAAACTGAGCTAATCTGGCTCCACTCATGAGGCAAAGTTGGTCAATAAATCCACATTTTCAGGCTTAAAATTTTCATTTTGGCCTGTGCAAAAGTTTCTTTTTTCTCCACTCTTTTTATGGAAAACTGTCAGGAGCTGGAAGTGTTGAGAGGGAGAGCCTCCTCTCCTATGTTGCTCTACTATTTTTTAATTTACTTCTTCATTTTTATGGTTGTTTTGGTCATAACTGAAGCTAAAAGCAATTCCAAGCATTCCAAATCCAAGTTTTTCTCCAGCTATTCCCATAAATTTTCTTTCCAACTGAAGTTTTCCCCTTGATTTTGAGCTTAAACACCCTGGTAAACATTCATAATACACAGCACAGAGATTTGGTTCAAGGAAATGCTTCCCTTGCTTGTGTTGTACAAGAAAACTGGGAATGTTGGGCTTTTCCTTGCGTGCAATTGTTTCTTCTCCTCCTCCTCTCTCCTTGCAGCTCCTCAGCTCCAGGGAAAGCAGCACTTTATTCTCTGTTCCTCTGAGCCTGCTGCTCCTCTCCCCTTCTTCTCCTCTCTCTGATGCTCGTGGGGGAGGAAAGCACTTAAGGGTCTCTTTTGGGGCTGAATTTCCATCCCTTTAATTTCCCTCTAAATTTTCCAGGATTCTGAAGGGAACCTGAGGGGGATTCCCGTAAATTAAAGGTGTTTTAGTGCTCGCTAGACACCTCCTCTCCCTCCTCTCTCTCTTCATCTCATGTTCTCATCAACAAATGAGGATTTGCGGGTGCTGCAGTGATGGTGTTTGGAGTCTTTTCTGCCCTGGAAAAACACACAGAATTCCAGAATCAGATGGAATTTCTCCTTGGAAAGGGTGCTCAGGCCTTGGGAAGAGCTGCCCAGGGAGCTTTGGAGTGCCCATCCCTGGAGGTGGCACCTGGAGGTGGCACTCAGTGCTCTGGGCTGGGGACAAGGTGGCCACGGGGCACAGCTGGGACTGCATGGGCTGGGAGGGCTTTTCCAACCTCAGGAATTTCAGGATCTGTTGCAGGGCACAGAAGGCAAGTTTGCCTTTGTCACCACAAAGTTTAGGAAAAAATAGCAGAAAAGAAATACCAAATGAGAAGTGAAACAAAAGGGAATTCTGAAAAGGCCGTAGGAGGACTTTTCACAAGGGCATGGAGTGACAGGGGAAGGGGGAATGGCCTTGAGCTGAAGGAAGGAAGGGTTAGGTATACAAGTTCTATAAGGAGCACCTGAAGGAGCTGGGGAAGTTTAGCCTGGAGAAAAAGATGCTNATAAATGTCTCAGATTTGTATTTTCCAGCTGCAACTCAAACCCAGCTTTGGTGAGCTTCCTCATCAAGCCCAGCTTGTCTGGATTTATTTGAAAATCAGGGTTTTTTTTTTTTTTATTTTTTGTTCTGCATTAACAAAGTTCCATCTGAAATCATAGGGATCCCATGAGTGCTCTTGTGCTCCCCTTCTGAGTTTTATTTTAAAGGTCTGACTGATAATTCAGATTTTATTCCCAGTTTTCCATGGCTGCTCTTGGCCATGCCACCAATGGGAAGCAAGCACAGGTTCCAGGAACTGGGAAATCAGGTGTAAAGCTGTTTTAAGTCTAAATAAATGTGGAATATATCAGGGAGTGTGCCTGGGTTAGTCCCTGGAATTATTACAAGAGATTTAATCTCATAATTAAAGTCACTGGCTGATAATAATAAGCACCAGGCTTAAAATATGATTTAAAAACTATTCCAACATCAAGTTCTTGAGGAATCATTAAGCATGTTTGGCTTGGAGTCAGCCTGTCCCCTTGCCTCCCTATAGAATGTCACTTTATAATTTCCTATTTTATTTCACACCCAATCCTCCTCAAGTTAATGATTTTATCAGGCAAAGAGGGGGGAAATTAAATGCTGGAATCCACCAGGAAAAAAGTTCCTGCCTGATGGAACAGTGTTGAAATCACTGACTTAACACCAGGTGGAAAACAGGATCTACAAGGCTGCAGGACAATTCCTAAGGGTCGTGAAATCCTCATTTTTTTAGGCACAGGTTAGGGATTATGGAATATTAAGTGTTATTTTCAAAATACTTCATAAATTCTGGCTAATCCTTCTCTACACTCCTGTGTGAGCTCCATCTGTTGTAGGATGTCAACTATTCAGTAAAAATCTCATTTATAACAGCCCTGATAATTTATTTGTAAGGCTTTTCTTCAAAGAATATTCATTTGGAAGAGAAAAATGAAACTTGAGGCAAAGGAGAGCAGCAGCAGAATTTCTTGGAAAGCCCTGGGAAAGCAGAGAAAACTGAAGGGCAAAGTCACCTGCAGCCAAATTCTGCCCAAAAATTGAGTTTCCCTGACCTAAGCAGATCCAAGTGGGTCAATTTTTCTCCTTCTTTATTCCCCTCTTTAATCTTATTTTTTTTTTTGTCCTTAATCAGAACAAATGTTGCAAAATCTTAATTTTTAAATTTTTTTTTTCTCCTTAATCAGAACAAAATGTCCCAAAGCTTTGTTTAACATTTTGAATCAGGGCAAGAAAAGAGATGAAAATCCCCAAAAAATTTTGCAAGATGGGGAAAGCATTTCCCAGACAGGTTTAGCAACATCTTCCAGGATTTCCAAAGAACTGGGAAGCAACAGTGCCCCTCATCCCAATCCATTTGGGCCATCTCCAGTGAAATGAATCCTTGCAAATATGAGCTCATGTCTTCATTAAATCCCACAAAACTCCTTCCCCAGGAAATCACTTGGAGCCAAGTGGATTCTGGCTACCTGCTGTATCCCATGACCCCTGGATAATAAAAAAACAGGGATGAAATAATTCTGGGCATTGTGTTGCTCCTTCCCTGTGCTCCCAATTGGAATAAATCCCTGCAGGCTGTGCTCATTTCTTCCCTCATTTCCTTTGGCAATCCCAGGAGCTGCCCAGGACACTTTGTCTTCCTTAAGAGCATTCCAGTTGTGGCACGAGGTTTTTCATTTGTATCTGCTCCTAATCCATCTCCTCCTGTCACATCTGGAAATGGGATCCCTTTGTTAAACATTTCATCTGCTTCCCTTTGCAGAGAGGAGAGAGCCTGGAGGATTTCCCAGGTATTCCTGCTTTTTATTCCACTCTCCGCTGTTATTTTTTCTTTCCTTTTATCTTCATTATTTTGGTGGTTGTGTAAAGCATTTTATCTCTTCTAAATAATTAAACTGTCCTTGTGAAGGTGCTCCTGGAGTAGATCCTTGGCTAGGGAAAGCTGCCACAGGCAGCAGAGCAACCTGGATTTGTGGCACTGGATGATCCAGCCCTGAGGATTTGCTCTTCCCTCTCTGATTTTGATTGAAACTCTAACCTTCATGGTTTGTTTCCTACTTGCATGGCTTGGAATAAAAAAAAAGTCCAGTTGCACTCATTTAAGAACTGATCTGAAAGTTCTTTAGAACTGAAATGAAGAGAGAAACTTGACTTTATTTCTTTGTCCTGCATCACCCTAAGGCTCCATGTCCAGGTTGGACCTTGGGGATTGGAGCATCCTGAGGTAGTGGAAGGTGTCCCTGCCCATGGCAGGGCTGGAACGAGATGATTTTAACCCTACCTTCAACCCAAACCATTCCCTAATTCCTCATTCTGTGACCCCACCTGCAGAGCTGTCCCAGCCCTGTCCCAGCCCAGGGAGGAGCTGGAGCTGCTGCAGAGAGCCCAGAGGAGGCAGCAGGATGAGCAGAGGGATGGAGCAGCTCTGCTGGGAGGAAAGGCTGGCACAGCTGCCATTGTTCAGCCTGCACAGGAGAAGCTTTGGGCTGAGCTCAGTGGGGCCTTGCAGGGCCTGAAGGAGCTGCAGGAAACATGGAGAGAGACAATTCCCAAGGCATGGAGGGACAGCACACAGGGAATGGCTTCAATGTAGGATTTGATGGGATATTGGACAGGAATTTTTCCCTGGGACGGGCTGGGATGGAATTCCCAGAGCAGCTGTGGCTGCCCCTGCATCCTTGGAATTGTGACCTCCCCTGCTAATCCCTGATGGTGTCAATCAGCAAACAGCAGAACTGCCATAAAAACCTGGGAAATTCCCTGCACTTCAGAGTAAAAACCACACAAACCCACACTCCTGGCAAACAAAATGGCAACAAACCCTCCCTCTTTCCTCAAACTGTCAAGTGCCTTTTTTCCAGGATTACTTTTTTCCATCCTTTGGTTAAGTTTGGTTTGAAGCATGAAGGTGCTGCTGATGAAGTGACCATGGAGCCTGAGAATGACAGAGAGTGCCAAAGTCAGGGGGTTTGGGGTCTGGCTGCACTTTGAATTATCTTTGCATCTTCCCAGCAAAGCCACTTTTGTGATGATCCTGCAAGAAAAGGGAAAGAGCCTGGATCTTGTTTACTTAATCTCATGGAATCATGGAATGGTTTGGGTTGGGAGGGACCTAAATCCCACCCAGTGCCACCCCTGCCATGGCAGGGACACCTCCCACTGTCCCAATGTCCAACCTGGCCTTGGGCACTGCCAGGGATCCAGGGGCAGCCACAGCTGCTCTGGGAATTCCAGCCCAGTCCCTCCCCACGCTCCCAGGAATAATTCTTTCCCAAAATCCCATCCACCCTTATCCTCTTTCAGTTTGAAGCCATTCCCTGTCACTTCAGGTCCTTCTAAAAACTCCCTGTCCTCTCCACAGGGATGCACTGAAACATCCCAGATTTCAAATGGAGCTCCCCAAGCTCTTTAAAAAGTGGGATTTTAGCAGCCCTGTGACCCAGGTGCTTCTGGAAACCACAGCCCAAGGCTATTGTGGGACATAATTGGATTTCAGGGAAATAACAGGATAAAGTTTATGAAAGTGCCAAACGATTTAGGATCAAAAGTGAGAGACACAAAACATTTCCAAGCAAAACAGTGATATTTTCTATTTAGTCTTGTTCTTTTATCCTTCATTAGGAGCAGCTTTTTCCATTTCCAGCCTCGGACCAACACCAGCCTCTGTGTCTGACCCCAGTTCACAGCACTGGTTTTGCATGGGAGACTTGTGGAATCAACTCCCATCCCTGGCAGTGTCCAAGGCCAGGTTGGACATTGGGTCTTGGAGAAATTTTGGGACAGTGGAAGGTGTCCCTGCCATGGCAGGGATGGCACTTTAGGTCCCCTCCAACCTGTTCTGTGATTCCTTGACTCCATTAAATCCCTTGGTGCTGAGAAGCTGACTCAGGATGCTGTTTATGCATCAGATTTTCCAATATAAAAACTGTTTTCCTTTTTTCCATAAATCATATGGAAAAAAAGATATCCCTGCAGCTTTATTAGAGGAAGACAGGACAAAGAGAAGGAAATTATTTGCATTGTTAGAATTATTTATGCATTATTTATTTTCTATTTATATTTTTTTCTTTGCAAAGAAATGATAAGATCTGTCAGGGTCTATTATTTTTATCTGACCAGAAAGTTCAGTGTAGAATTCAATGTGTTTTTAGAAGGAAAACTGTTATACCCTGACTTTTCCAACATGTATTTTAGAACCAGCCTGTAAAATTTTAGAGCTCCACACTTTTGTTTGTCGTATCAACTTAACACCTTCTCCAGGCAATATCCCCTGGTTTCTAAACAGTACAAAACCGATCTAATTTTGTCTTTAGTCATTATTTAAAGTAAAATTTCACTCTACTGTGCATTGAATCCCCCAAGTGCAGTGTAAGACATGGGATAGCCCTTCAAAAAGAGGAGAAGAACCTTTAAAAAGTTATGTGAAAGGGTTGGGGTTTTTTTCCAGAGCAGCTGTGGCTGCCCCTGGATCCCTGGAATGTTCAGTTCCAGGTTGGACATTGGGGCTGGAGCAGCCTGGGACAGTGGGAGGTGTCCCTGCCATGGCAGGGGTGGCACTGGATGAGCTTTAAGGTCCCTCCCAACAAAACCATTCCATGATTTCCCTGTTTATGGAAATCCTAAATTCACAATGCTGTTTCAAGCCAGGCCCAAGTCTGAGCTCTCACCCATTAAAACCAGTGCTTCTCTTACTGGTCACCCTTTCACCAGCATCAAACCTCCCCCCTGGGGGTGGCTCCCACTTTATCTCGGAGTGATTTAATCCTGCCTTAGATCAGAGCCACCCAAACAGCCCCAGGCCTGGTGTCTGAGCCCTTCAGTGTGAAGAAGAAAAAGCACAGGCTGCTCCTGGGCTGAGCCAGGGCTCTGGGGGAAGGGGATGAGCAGGAGCTGAGGCTTTTGGCTCTGTGCCTTGTGGTGACACGTGTCCCTAAGGACATTTAGGATTTGGGTTGCTTTAGGGACCCGGTCACTCCCAATCTGTGACTTCCTTGCTGTGTCTGTTGGCGTCACACGTGGAGTAGCAGCTGAATTTCTGTGGGAAAAGCTGGAAGAGATGAGTTTCCCTCAACACAGAGTAAAACTCCCACTCTGTTTATAGTCTGGGGTGGCTTCCTGAAGCCACAGATTCTCCCAGATCTGTTGCACCACTCCAGGATAAATGTGCACCGTGGGTGTTCAAAGGATTTGTGTGCAAAGAAGATCAAGGTGCCCAAGATGCAGCTCATCGATAGCTTACACATGAAAGGGCTTGGAGAGTCAGCAGGACAACAAAAACAATTCCCATGTTTTCCCACTCTCTTCCACCTTCTTGCCATGTGGAATGAATCACCAGGATTCCTGTTGGGAGTGTTGTAAATCGGGATTTTGGCGTGGGAGGGAGGGTCAGGTGCAGATCCAAATCAATCCTGTGGGCTCCAGCTGAATTGTGCTGCCAGGGGAGGCTCGGGGTGGACACCAGCAGGAATTTTTCCATGGAAAAGGTGGTCAGGTGGTGGAGTGTGTGAAACAGAGGCCTCTCCGAATTCTTCAGGGAGAGATCAGAGTGCAAGGACTGAATTAAAACCTTTGGATGGATTGAAGTATATTAAGCCACTCATACATGAAATAGAGGTGTAAGCTTAAGTTTTAACTAAATAAGTAAGTAAGAATGTGTTTTAAGTGCCTTAAGAAGTAAAAGTCTTGGAATCTAGTGTAGAAAACAAGTCTTAGTGAGAGCTCAAAAACATAGTTCCAGACATTAGTGTAGAAAACAAGTCTCAAAAACAAGTCTCAGTGAGAACTCAAAAACATAATTTTAGACATAATAAAAATATAGTAAGAATATTGCTTACATTTTTCA
>VZTT01029616.1:0-11930 GCA_013400855.1 Buphagus erythrorhynchus | reverse complement strand
TGGGCTGAGCTTTGGGATGAGCTGTGTGGGGTCACAGGCAGCTTCCACCTCCCTGAAGCCTTTCCAAAGCCCTGGCTTAGATAAAAGTCTGGGTTTCCTTCCCCTCATCTGTGATGGGTGACTTGGGAGAGCTGGGCTTTGTAAAAACCTCAGCAGCTTGAGTTTTGACCCTGGGAAACCAAAGCAAGGCTTGTGTGGCTTCAATGAGGGTCTGTGTTTCCATTTGCTTTCCATTTTTCATTTGACTCTGTAATTAACACTTCAGACAGGTAAATATCACCTCACAAATGTCAGATAAGAAAAAAGCTTTTCCTGTTCTAGATTAACCAGTAATTGCCCACTGCAGAAACCCTTCCAGAAATGAAATCCTGGCTGAGCTGGATTAGATTTTAGACCTCAATCCCTCTCTTTTTGGGTTTGAACCATCAGCAAGTGTGAAGGATTTTAGGCCAGACCTATCAGTTCTTGCAGCAGGGAGAAGAGTCAGGGAATTCTTCTCCCACCCAGGAAGAGCTCCAATAACTTTCTGAGCTGAGCTGATTCTCTGTCACTGACATTTTTTAGGAACAGGTTTAAACTGTGCTGCTGATCCAGGTTTTTTTTTTTTCCTTCCTTTCTATCATTTGTAAATGAACTTTAACATCAGTTTTATGTCCCCTTGCTGTGGTGAGCAATTCCATTTTCCCACTTCTTGAAGGCTCTACCCAAAAGCTGATGCTGTTCTTTAAAGCAAATACTCAAATTACTTCCTTCATGGGAGTTCTTGGATTTTTATATTTTTTAATAATTTTTTATCATTTTTATAATTTTTATCATTTCAATAAAATAATGACTCATTCCACGTGGTTTGGGCTTTCCTGCTGAGTCTGTCCCTCCTCCTCAGCAGCACAAGGCTATTACAGGGAATTCCATATTTATGGGCACGAGTTGTGCAAAAATTTTGGCTTTTGAGTGAATTTTTCTGGAAGAGACCTTAAATTTCATCTCATTCCACTCCCCCTGTGGTGGGCAGGGAGCCTTTGACTATCCCAGGTTGTTCCAAGCCCCATCCAACCTGGCCTTGGGCACTTCCAGGGATGGGGCAGCTGCTCTGGGCACCCTCCCAGGGAGGAATTCCTAATTCCCAAAACCCCATCCATCCCTGCCCTCTGGAAGTTTGGAACAATTCCCCCCACAACAACCTCTCATAAATAACCTCTCTCCATCTTCATTCTCTTCCTTCTTGTTCCCATTCCAGTTCTTACCCTGATCTCTTCCTTCACCTGCATGGTCCAAATCTGAAATCTGATGGTGGGAAATCTGAATTTTGGCCACTCTTTTGGGAAGATCTGCACCAGTTTTTCTCCCTGCTGAGTTCTCCTGCTGCTCCACAGCCAGGAGGAAGCCCAGGCTGGAGTGAATTGCTGCAAAAATCCCACCCCTCTCCTCTCTTAACCTCGGCTTAGCTAATGCAGAGAAGCAGCCCAAGCAACTGGGTTCAAACCAGGCCAAGCCCAACTCCATTTTGCAATTAGCTGGAAAGAATTTTGCTGCACATTTGGCCTAAAAATAATTTGTAAATTGACCAGAGCCTCGTACACGGAATGGTTGCAGATATTTCAAGGATTGATTTCGCATGAATAATTCAAGTGGAGTGCAGAGACAAAAGTCTCTTTTAAATATGTGGGGTTTTTGAGATACATTTTGAAATAAGGAGAGGAACAACTTCATGCTGATTTTTGGGCTGGTTCTTCTCAGGACTCAGTGATACCCTTGAAAAAGGAAAGAATAGGATCAAATCCTACTTTTTATTATGATTTGACTGTCTAGAATGATGAACCTTTATGGGATCTTTTCCGTGCACCTGCTGTTTCTGGATTTGTGCAAAAATACTTCTGACCTGCAGGATTTTGTGTTTCCTGAATATTCCAGATATTAATGGATGTCCCTCCACTGCCTTTGATGATTTCACTGGCATTAGAAAAGCTAATTTTGAGCAGGATAGGCTGGAAGGTGCTACCATGGAGGAGCCCAAAATAACACCATGATGCAGAATCCCGGGAGAAACAGAAAATTCCTCTTAAAATCCTTTAAAAATCCTGTTAAAACCCTTTTAAAGACAGCTCTACTCTGATATTCCGTAGAACAGAAGATTGAATTTCACACTGGTGCAAAACACCACGAAAAAGCTGCTAAGAACAGTCCTGGTGAGCCTGAGATCACCTTGATCCCAGGCAAGGCAGAGCACCTGGATTCCTTCCCCTGTGCCACTGGATGGAAACTGGGCCAAAATTTAGACAATAATCCACAGATTTCCAGCTGGAATCTTGGAGAGAAGACACACTCACCACAGCATCAGCTTTTGGGGTTTTTAAAAAAATAAAACCAAGGCCTTTGTTCCATCATTTAGAGTGTTCTGTTCCTCAGAGCATAAAAGCTAAAATTCCTGAGAATGGCATTTGCTGTGAATTTTCTGTCAGATTTTAATGCTCTCCAATACCCAGAGTACAATTAACATTATGCCTAATGGATAGTGGGGATCTGTGGTACCCTCCCCCCTCTCCCTGCTCTGCAATTCCATGGAAACTCCTCTGGGATGCTCCTGGGAATGATGATTTTAATTGCTTTGCCTGGGACTGGGAGAGGGGTGGGATGGCATTACACAAACGAGATGTGCTGCCCATTTTCTGTCAAGAGCATTTGCACTGTCAAACTGATTTTCACTGCAGGGGTTTGATATTTCTTGTTCTCTCCTCAGCCTGATTCCTCATTCCTGTTTTTTCTGCAATAATCAATGGTTTTTGTGAAGCAAGTGAAAGCTCAGAGCTCCTGTATCTACCACATGTATCCCTCAGTTGACACAAAAATTAAGATTTTAGGGTGCAACACATCTCTTGGTTTACTCAGAGTCCATTTTAGTCCATTTTCCCTTTATTTTCCAAATTAGTTTTCAAGGAATTGCTGATGGGATTTGATGACTGGGGATCATCTCGCTCAAACCCTATTTTTGGGTAATTCTAGGGTTGGGAACCCATTGGAAATGGGATTTTCTGCCTAAATCCCTCCTGGTGCAGCTCCAGCTGCTCCCCCAGGTCCTGTTGGGTCACAGGGAGCAGAGATCAGAGCTGTTCCTCTTTCAGTGTCCCATTAATAAGAGCCTGGGATGTGCAGGAAGGCATTGGAGTGAAAATTCCTCACCCACAAAGCATCCCCTACCTTTGCTGGCAGGGTTTTTATCACAGAAATCTCATTCAGATCTGACTTCTGGTGATTTTAGTGCTTTAAAAATCACATTAAAATCATCATAACTGCTGCAGATTTGACTCAGTTTGCTCTTTCCTCCAGGCTGAATAAAACTTCAAACATTTTTTATTTCCTTCATTTCTCATTCCTCTTGATTAGGGCCAAGCTCTCATCCCAACACCAGGATCTAATGCTGGAAGTTTGAAATCCAGAAACAGACTCATCCAATGATCCACTGAATTCTGACTGTGAGCTGTTAAATTTAGGAAAACTTTATCCACAAACTTGATAGGAAGTCTGAGTGTTTTCTCAGAGTAAAACCTTTGCCCAGCTGTTCCATGCTCTGCAGACCAAACTCGGTTTGACCTCAGTGCAGAACTTTGTTTTGGGGCAGCTTTTCAAGGTTTTAACATTTTAAGTGTATTTCGAGTCCATACTGGAATGAAAACAAAATTTTTGGAGCATGTTTAGAAAACCAGAATATGTCAAAATATCCCTCCTGAGCCAGGTCTTTATATCTTCTACTGTGCAAACCTACTTATTTTCCATGTAATCCTGGAAAATGGATGTTTCTGTGTTTGAGTTTGAGCAATTTTTCATCCCATGTAGCTTTGAAAGAGATAAAGCCAAGTCTTAAATGAGTTTAGAAATGGTTTGGGTTGGGAGGGACCTTAAATCCCACCCAGTGCCACCCCTGCCATGGCAGGGACACCTTCCACTGTCCCAATGTCCAACCTGGCCTTGGGCACTGCCAGGGATCCAGGGGCAGCCACAGCTGGAATTCCATCCCAGCCCCTCCCAGGGAACAATTCCTAATTCCCAAAATCCCATCCAGTCCTGCTCTCTGGCAGTTTAAACCCATTTCTCCTTTTCCTGCCACTCCATTCCTTGTGGAAAATCACTCTTCCATACAGAAAAGTGTCTGTAGCCTAAAAAAACCCCACTTTTCCTTCTCCTCTCTTTTCCCCCCTTTCCTGTGACATTTTCCAGTCCTCTGGCTGAGGAAATCAGAGCTGCTGGGTCTCTTTGTACCAATTCCCTCTGCAGGTACCACAGGGAGAGATTTATCACAGCTGGTGACAAAAATCTCTGTCACCCTCCCCAGTCAGCTGAAAGCACAGTGGCATCCCTGGCCTTGGTAAGAAGATTATTCCACGGATTTTATTAAAACCTCTGTTGGCTTTAGACCCTTCTTTTCCTCTGTTTTGCTGGAATTTCATTCCAAATCTGCTCAGCTCTGCCCAGGGAAGGGTGGAGTCCCCAGCCCAGTTCAGCATCCCTGTGGTTTGGTGGGGCTGGGATGGATTCACTGCTCTGGGAGGCATTTTCCAGCCTGAAACATTCCAGGATTCTTCAGGAATGATCCCATTTGGAGGCTTCTGCTTGGGTTTAACTCCATGGATCTCAAACCTGGAGCTCAGTGGGTGCAAGCTCTTGTGCAGACCTGTCCTTGGAGCCCTCAGTCACAAATCCACCCAGCAGGGAATGAATCCCAGAGCCCCAAATCCATCCCAGTTCCTATTCCCACCTTCCAGAGCTCACACAACTCTTCAGACCCCACAGTTCTGCAGACTGAGGGATTGTAAAGGAATTTTTTGGCTCCTTGTGTTGTAATTCCTGCAGGGAGCTAAGCTCTGTTTGCTTGGGATCAGGACACATCTGGATCTCCCAGAAGAATTCTCCTCTGTGCCTGTAATTTTATCTTTAAAAGGAGGCAAAGGATGAAAAGATTCAACCCAGATGCTTAAATTTGGGGATGAGATGCTCACAAAAATCATTTTTCCAAGATCCTTCCTAAACAAGTGGGAGCCTGATCCATGTGGCCTAAACTGGTGTCCCCATCACTGGACAAAAATCAACATTTTATTGTCCACACACAACTCTCAGAGCCCTCAACCAGAGTCTGATTCTGTCCTTAATTTTCCTCATTTGGAATNCCTCTGAATATCGAGTTTGCTGTGCCTGAACCTTTTAAAATCCAAGTGAAATAAAATCTTGTGGTACTCTCTTAAATCTTGAACATTAAAACAACAGTAGCCATTATTAATATTGAAAAATAAATACAAATAAATATATTCCTTTAGGAATTATCCTTGGCCTTTGGACAAGACCTTCCTTTGTCTGTTTTCCCACATGGATTAGGGGAGGAACAGGGGATCCCCATCATTCTGGAAGCTCAGGGGAATCCCTCAATTCTCACTGCTGGGATTCCCAAAATTAACCCCTTCAGACCTGCTTGGAATCAATTCAGCACATCCCTATTTCACATTCCACATCCCACATTCCACATCCACATTCCACATCCATATTCCACATCCACATCCCACATCCCTTGCCTTTGGAGTGCCCAACATTTCACCAGGATCTTGTAGCAATTAGTGCTGCTTGTGTGATGCAGATGCTGTGTTGACTGAGCCAATTAAGAGATCAATTAGTGCAGAGAGAGAGGAGCTCTGAGGTGACTTTGGATTTAAACCCTGGCTGCTTGCAGAGGTAAAATCAATTTTGTGCTGATTTTTTTTTTTTTTTACAGCAGCTCTCCACAACCAGAATCACAGAATAATTAAGGTTGGAGAAGATGTCCAAGATCAAGGCCAGTCTTTGATCAATCAATTAAAAATTGGGCTCCTTGAACACCCCCAGGGTTGATGATTTGATGGCACTAAATAGGGATTTCCAGGAATTGGAATTACCAATTGGAATATATTTTTGTGTCCTAAAATCTGAATAAAATTTACATAAAATCAAAGATTATAACGAAGTCCGTAATGAGCCAAACACATCCCAATTTTCAACAAGTCCAAGTCACTTTTCAATGGCAATGGGGCTTAAATTCTTCATTAAATCATTCTCATTTGCCTGTTATTTCCTGGCCAGAAGTTTCTGGATGAAAATCCCAAGTGGACAAAATTCCATCAGCTTGGTTTGGTTTTCCTAACCAGATTTTTGGGAAAACTCCTGTGCTCTGCTGGAGCTGAGCCACTGCAGCAGTTTCAGGAGGAACTTGGAATTTCTGGAAGTGGAGAGGCCAGCAGAGGTGAAACTCATAAGAAAGTCTCAGGAAATGATAAATTTTCAGGAACACCATTCCTGCTTCCTTTGAGAAACAGTGTTGGGGGAGTTCTGGGTCACCAGAAGGGCTTGAAAATAATTGATGGAGGTCCTGACCGAGCAAAACCACATTAAAAAAAAAAGGTGAAAATTAATTATTAACCCTAAATCCCGCATTTCAGGCACTTTTAGTCTTGTTCCACGTGGAAATTTAATTTTGTTGCTACAGAAACGTTCAAAAATCAAGAAAATAAATAATTTTTAGTCCATCTCTGTGTTTGCTTCACAAATAAACTGGGGTTTGGTTTTATTTCTTTGGTTGATTGTTTCTGGGTTTTGTTTTTGTTGGTTTTAAATTAATTTTATTGTTTTTATGTTCAAGATTTAAGAGAGTACCACAAGATTTTATTTCACTTGGATTTTAAAAGGGTCAGGCACAGCAAACTTGATATTCAGAGGTTTAGACAACACCAGAATCCTTCCTGTATCTTCAAAAAAATCCAACCAAAAATAAAAACAACCCCAAAACCTGTGGAAAACCAATATTTTTCAATATTCACAATAATGGCTATCAGTGAATAATAAAAATGGAGCAATGACTTCCTGTCCTTCTGCCCACATAACCTAAAGGAATATTTGGATTTCAGATATTTCTGCTGGTGCCACATTGAGCACAGGGTTTAATTCCAGGGCTTTTATGGAGTTCAATGGGAGATTTATTCCAAATGAGGAAAATTAAGGACAGAATCAGACTCTGGTTGAGGGCTCTGAGAGTTGTGTGTGGACAATAAAATGTTGATTTTTGTCCAGTGATGGGGACACCAGTTTAGGCCACATGGATCAGGCTCCCACTTGTTTAGGAAGGATCTTGGAAAAATGATTTTTGTGAGCATCACATCCCCAAATTTAAGCATCTGGGTTGAATCTTTCCATGCCTGACTCCCTTTAAAGCCAACACAAAGTTTGCTAAAAATATGGAATGCAAGTCTGGAGCACTGCACTGCTGATCCTTTCCCATCTTAAATTGGGATTTGTTCCATCAGTTCCTTAAAATTCCCTTCCCTGCCCCATTTTGGGTAATTCTAAGGAGTTGTTTGGAAGATAAGTTGGTTATTGAGGCAGCTGGGAATGTTCACCTGGACAGGAGAAGCTCCAGGGAGAGCTCAGAGCCCCTGGCAGGGCCTGAAGGGGCTCCAGGAGAGCTGCAGAGGGACTGGGGACAAGGCATGGAGGGACAGCACACAGGGAATGGCTTCAGAGTAGGATTTGATGGGATATTGGGAATTAGGAATTGTTCCCTGGCAGGGGCTGGGATGGAATTCCCAGAGCAGCTGTGGCTGCCCCTGGATCCCTGGCAGTGCCCAAGGCCAGGTTGGACATTGGGACAGTGGGAGGTGTCCCTGCCATGGCAGGGGTGGGAATGGGTGGGAATTAAGGTCCCTTCCAACCCAAACCAGTCTGGAATTCCATCATTTTCTCACCCTGTGGTGTGGAATCATTGTATCAGGAGCTGAAATGCCAATTCCTGTGCAGGGATGCTGATCCATCTCACTCTGGATCTGGCATTTCTGTGTGGAGTTTTCTCTCTATCCCAAAGGAATTTCACTCTCTATCCCAGGAATGTTTCACTCTTTATCCCAAAGTCATTTCACTCTGTATCCCGGGAATGTTTCACTCTCTGTCCCAGGAATGTTTCTCTCTCTATCCCAAAGAAATTTCACTCTCTATCCCAGGAATGTTTCACTCTCATTCCCAGGAATATTTCACTCTGTATCCCGGGAATGTTTCACTCTCTATCCCAAAGAAATTTCACTCTGTATCCCAGGAATGTTTCACTCTCTATCCCAAAGAAATTTCACTCTGTATCCCAGGAATGTTTCACTCTCTATCCCAAAGTCATTTCACTCTCTATCCCGGGAATGTTTCACTCTCTATCCCAGGAATGTTTCACTCTCTATCCCAAAGCAATCCAGTAAAACAAATCAAGTTCCCAGCCTTTGATGTCCTGGGAATTTTAAGACCACAAATCCCAGCTTTGGGAACACATGTTTGGCCTGCCATGAAAGTGGCCTCTGGAAAAAACAAACCAACCCTTCTGGGACACGATTCCCAGCTTTTCCTGCCATCTCACAAATCAGGGCACAGCCACAGGAGGAATTTCTGAGTGACCCTGGCCAAAAGATGGTGTCATCTTTGCCCTGGTAGGGTTGTTGGCCTTAAAAAAAGCTGGGAATAGGAATGGGAATACAGGCTCAGAAATTTTAGCACCAATAGGTGGCAGGCAGAGCTCAGATGTGTCGGGAATCACCAGCTCCAGGATGGGATGAGGGGTTTGGGAACTGCTGGAGCTGGGCAAACCCTGGGAAATTCTGGGTGATGGCAGCACCCCCCAAATTCCACCTTCCTGAAGGGAATTCTGATGGATTGGGACAGGAATAGTTGGGGTTTAGCAGCTCCAGGATGGGAACACTTGGAATGTTTGGCTGTTTGGAGGTGTCAGCCTGTGCTGTTTGAAAAGCAAACTGGGCCAAGCATCTCCTGCCCTGGTCACCCTGGTTCTCCAGGAAAACTGGAGCAGTCACAGCCACCTGTGCCAGCCTGAGAATTCCAGAATCACCAAGGCTGGGAAAAGCCTTCCAGGACCATCCAGTGCCACCCCAGTGCCACCAGCATCAGCCCAAACCCTGTCCCCAAGGGCCACATCCAGACTGCTCCTGAGCACTGCCACAGACAGTGACTGCAAACCTCCCTGGGCAGCTCATCCCAAGGCCTGACCACTCTGCCAGGGAAATTTTCTTTCCCAATCTCCAAGCTGAGCCTGCCCTGGTGCAATTTGAGGCCATTTCCTCTCCTCCTTTCCCTGCCCCTCCTGGCAGGGACTTGTGCAGAGCCACAAGGTCCCCCCTGAGCCTCCTTTTCTCCAGGCTCAGCCCCTTTCCCAGTCCAGCTGCTCCTCCCAGGATATTTTCCAGATCCTTCCCAGCTCCAGGCCCTCAATGTCCTTTTTGAAATTTTAAAAGGACAAAAAAAACCCATCCTAAAACAAACTTAACAAAAACAAGGCAGTGGAAAATACTTTAAACTTAAAATTTTCATGTTCAGAGCTCCCCAGTTTCACCCAAAATTTGTGATTCTGAAGGAACACAACATTTATTGACTCTTCCCCAGTCCTGCCTTCCCAGATCTCTCCTGTGAACATAACTTTTTAAGGCAGGACTGAGCAAATGTCCTGACCACAACAGGAGCACAGCTTTGGGCAGGGTGAAGTGGAAATTAGGAAAAATCACACATGTTTTCTCAGCCAATTAAAGCACCAGGGAAAGTTTGTGTACTAATTAAACCTTTCCCATACAGTGGGAAAGAAGTGGGATAATTTTAGGCTTTTAGTGCCTTTTAAAGGTTATTTTTTTCTGTTGTGTTAAGTAATTTAAATAAATTGTTTTCCCAAGGACCTGGGAAGTGATGAATTTTATATAATCATTGATTAGTGCCTTCACAGAAAGGGTGGGAATTATTATCCCTTTATTGCAGGGATGGGAGCATGGAGAAATAAATTAAGAGGTGAAGAACACCCAGCAAGCCTGGAAATGTTCAGGTAGAGAAAAGTTTTTTCTTCCTACCAGGGCCTGAATGCAATAAATGTCTGTACAAATCCCAGATGGATCAATCATGGAATTCCAGAATGGTTTGGGATGGAAGGGATATTAAAGATCATTTTGTTCCACCCCTGCCATGGCAGGGACACCTTCCACTGTCCCAGGCTGCTCCAACCCCAATGTCCAACCTGGAACTGAACATTCCAGGGATCCAGGGGCAGCCACAGCTGCTCTGGGAATTCCACCCCAGCCCCTGCCAGGGAACAATTCCTAATTCCCAAAATCCCATCCAGCCCTGCCCTGTGGCAGTGGGAAGCCATTCCCTGTGTGCTGTCCCTCCAGTTCCTGGTGGATTGTCCCTTTCCAGCTCTCCTGGAGCTCCTTCAGACCCTGGAATTTGCTCTGGGGTCTCCACACAACCTCCTCTCCTCCAGGCTGAACATTCCCAGCTCTCCCATCCTGGCCCCAGTCCCCCCTAAGGAGCTTTGTGGCCTCCTCTGAACTTCTCCCAATATTTCCATGCCCTTCTCATTTTGGGGACACCAGACCATTCCAGGTGGGATCTCAGAAGTCTGTAGCTTTTGCAGAGCATAAAATCCAGCCCAAAGGAGTTTGAAAAGCAAATATTGTGCAATTCTCAGCATTTCCTGTGCAGAGGGAAGAGTGGAGAAGCACATGGAAAAACCAGGAGGACTGAGACCCCTTGGGTGTTTATTTGGGGACTAGGGTTGGTGAGGAATCAAAAAGAAATGCTTGGAAAGAGGAACTTGTGAGTAGTTTGAGCTGGGATTAGGATGATTTTGTGTCTCCTCTATTGCTTTCATCAAAAGCAGACACAGCCAGTGACTGTCACTCAGTGGGGAAAAAAAATATTCCTGGGTTGATTGAATGTCTCTTTTTTCTCTGGTGACAGGGACAGCACCCAGGGAGCAGCTGGAGCTGGGTCAGGAGGGATTTAGGTTGGATTTTAGGGCAAGGTTCTTCCCCCAGAGGGTGCTGGCACTGCCCAGGCTCCCCAGGGAATGGGCACAGAGCTCCAGGAGCTGCCAGGGATGCCCAGGCTGGGATTGCTGGGGGGGCTGGGCAGGGACTGGATGATCTGTGAGAATCTCTTCCAGCTCAGGATATTCTGTGATTGTATAGAAATTCAAAATATGTCAGAGTGTCTGAATTTGGGAAAAAAAAACAAAACAAAAAAAAAAAAAAAAAAAAAAAAAAAAAAAAAAAAAAAAAAAAAAAAAAAAAAAACAAACAACCCCTGTGTAAATCACACACAAAATTCAGTTGCATCCATTCCCTGCATTAGAAAAGTTGAAGTTGTGGCTGCCCCTGGATCCCTGGAATGTTCAGTTCCAGGTTGGACATTGGGGCTGGAGCAGCCTGGGACAGTGGGAGGTGTCCCTGCCATGGCAGGGGTGGCACTGGATGAGCTTTGAGGTCCCTCCCAACTCAGACCATTCCACGGCCCTTTGATTATCTGATTCCATGCAAAGTCCAATTTTCAAAGTATTTGAATTACCAAAGTACCTTTTTTTTTTACATTTCCAAATTTTAAAAATGATCCTGAACTGGGAGAGAAATATTTGCCCTAAGTTGGGGCAGATCTGGACGTGGATTTTGCAAATCTCCACAAGTTTTATAAAAATATTGTGGAAATGCCAGTTCTCCCCTCTGAGCTGTTCCAAAATGAGTGCAAATTCCTGCATGTGGGGCTGTCTCCAACTGGAAAAGTGTCTCAGGGATTTGGTGCAACCCTCTCTTGTGTGCCTGAAACGAAATAAAACTCGGTCTTATGTAACTGCAAACATGTTCCATCAGGCAGGTGAACGTGGGGCTGAGAGTTCAGCAGCAGTTTACCTTCAGAGGGGGAGGGACAATTCCCTCAGCCTCACCTTCCTGGGGATAAATCCTGCAGAAAGATGCCTCTAATTATGGCTCAGCGTTTCTCCAGGAGCTTGGGAAGTGCAGCACATTTCTCTGGGTCATCCCCACGGGGCAAAAAACATCCTCAGGCCTTTGGATGTGAGTGTGGAGCAGGGAGCAGGAGTGGGATGGGATGGG
>VZTT01029614.1:19651-43433 GCA_013400855.1 Buphagus erythrorhynchus | reverse complement strand
CCCATGGCCAGCTGCAGGCACCCTGGGCCTGCTGGAGGCACCGTGGGCCAGCTGCGGGCACTCTGGGCTTGCTGGAGGCACTCTGGGCTTCTTGTGGGCACCCTGGGGGAACCCTGGGCATACTGTGAGCACACTGGGCATCCTGCAGGTATCCAGGGCTACTTGCAGGTACCCTGGGCCACCTGCGGGCATGGGGGGCAAACGGCAGGCACACTGGGCTTGCTGTGGGTATGCTGGGCTTATGCCATGCTGGACTTCTTGAATGCCACACTGGGCTCCTGCCATGCTCTGCTCCTACCATGCTGGACTCCTGCCATGCTGGACTCCTGCCATGCTGGGCTAGCTGTGTGCCATGCTGGGCTTGCTCCGTGTTGCCCTGGGCTCTCTAATGCTGCCCTGGGCTCACTGCATGCTGTGCTGGGCTCGTGCCACTCTGGGCTCACTGCAGGAACCCAAGTGCTCTGTCACCAAGCCAGGCAGCCCCTGCCTCCTCCCTCACTACATGCACCAGAAAGGTGCCCTGGTCTGACCCGAGTCCAGGGAAAAGCAGGTCCAGGAAGAATGAGGGCTGAGTTCAAGGGAGCCATCTGTGCCACACGGAGCTTTGACAGGGAGCTGCTTCCCCAGGACCAGCTGGTGTGTGGAGGGTAAAGCTGCTCGCAGCCCTGGACTGCCAGCTGAACCCAGCCTGGGCTGAGAATCATCAAATCATCCATATCTAGTACCACTGAAACCAGTGTTTTTGTGGATAACATGGCACCTCATGGATTTTCCATGCTGGAAGATGCTTGTGTTACTGGAAACTGGGGATTTAGCAGTGGGCAGTGAAAAAGTCAGGCTCTGAATGACACAGTGAGACTCACTCTTCAAAAAAGGGTGGTTTCTTCCAAGACGTTTTTGTCCAGTGATAAGGGCATACCCAGAAGGTCTCCACAGCACTTCAAACTCTGTTGTAATAGAGGAAAGGGCAGAGTGTATTCCAGCAGGTCCCCCTGGTCCCTGGCTGTTTGCACTGTCAAGCATTAGGTAAGTTAGGATTTCAGTTGTGCAGATGAAGCTTTTCTGAGGAGGCTGTAACTGCACATTCATGCCCAGCCAGGAGCTGTGGCAGCAATCAGAAATAACCTAAAATGCAAAGCTTTAAGGATATCAAAAGATCTCAAGGATATCAAACCTCACAGTGTTGTCTTCACAGCTGGGCTGGAAAGAAATTCGGGTTTATAGCTGCAGGTATCATTAGGATTCATCAAAATGAATCCAGTCCACAGGTTCACTCAGGTCTGGAGCCCGATGCACTATCCTGGGAAGCCATCTAGAGGTAAACACTGGAATTAAAGGAAAATTGCACTTAAAAACATTCAAAAACATTCTCAAACTTCTTCAAGTCTCTAGTTACTAAAACACCACTTCAATGGGTGTTTGAATCTAAGCATCTGAGAGACAGAGGTGAGTTTGCAAGCTGAATCCCTTTAAAAATGAACTCACTTTTCTTCTTTGGAATCAAACGGGTATTTTTGAAAGCAGGCATTCAAAGTGGCCATGTGGTAACAGAGTGTTCAAGGTTTTTTTGTTGGCAAAAAGAAGGCAGCCGAGTTCTGGGTGCCCCCCCCATTCAACAGCTATATCATACGTAGATTTTTTTAAATAAAAAATATGAAAAATACCTAAATCCTTGAATTTCAGCTCTGTTAAAAGTTCCACAAAAGTTTTAAGGGAAAAAAGAAGGAAATAAAATTGAGAAGAGAAACTTGCACAATTTTTACCCTTAACTGCCAAGTTACCTCATATGAAATAAGCCATATGACTGTCACTGGATAATCACAAAGTGTCAGGAGAGAGGGTTTTGAAGAGAAGATGAAGCATCCTAACTGGAAACTGTCTGTACATAGTGCCAGAATCAGGGAGTGTTCTCTAACTCACCTGTGTCTGAAACAACCAGAGAATTTCCATGGGCTGTTGGCAGCGTTTAGCACCTTGGTGTGTTTTTACAGTAATACCTCCAGAAATGCAGCTCAGGGAGGCACCTGGCATTACAATTTTCCTCTCAGTCCTGCAGCTCTGGAAGGGAGAGAGAAATTACCCAGAAAACCCAGTGTCTGGCTTAAACAGGAATGACTCAGTGTCTGGACTGGGAACAAATATAACAACTTTCTGGTACGGAAATAAAGAGCAGTGTTGAAAATGGAAGGATATGAACTCCATCGAAGTATATTTGGTTTTTTGATTCCTGAGTTCAGTCTCTTTGTGCTTAAAGCACCACAGACACATTTTAAATAGAAAACTCATCAATATTTCACAGTTAACTTCTTTAGATTTAAAAGAAAATTCATTATTAATGTAAAATTAATTTGCAAGTCTTTTGAAGCCAGGGGGAATGGAATAATCTTGTGAACATTTATTTCAGGTATCTATTTCCAGCTTGAATAATAATCTAAATATGTGTTTGAAGTGATTTTTTTATTCATTATGATTCTGACCTATGTACAAAGTTGCTACCAAATTTGGATTGGGAGTTAAAGGACAGTTCTAGATATATAACATTTTCCTAACCTGCTCTTCAAATTTCATTAAAGTATGAACTATTTTACTTCTTTACTGCTTTAGACTTACCTTGAAACAGTGGAAACTAGTGATGCTACACTGTACAAACCTACAAAAAAAAGAAACAAAAGCAGATTTATAGTAAAACTGTAGTTAGTGCATCTTGCATGTAGTAAATAAAAAATGTATGCAAGTTATTTTAAAATCCACGTAATCCAACCAAAAAGTCAAATAGCTTTAAATACTACACATACTATGTGTGAGAGAATTAGAAATTTAGAGGTATTGTCCCTTTTGATTGCAGTTCTACTCTGAAAAGGAAAAAAAACCAAAGAATATTCCGGAATTGCATCTGATTGTTTTACAGCAACCACTGCACTCTTTCTTGGCACTTTCTTTTTCCAAAGTGTCACCTTTACAAAACCAACATGAACTTTTATTCACAAAGTCCATGTCTGTTATTGAGACTCCCTAAACTACACTTTCATACAGGGCTGATTATCCGAAGTGTTTTGAATGCTGCAGGTACAGATGGACACTCAGCACAGACCTTTGTGAGGGTGACAGCAATCTGTCACCTCCCAGTGGTTCTCTCTAATGATCAGTCCAAAGTTGTCCCAAAGTGAATCCTGTCCATGTTTCCACCCAGAAGTCCTAAAGCAGCGCCCTGAAACATTCCATAAGCAGGCCTGTTAATTCTGTGAAATTGCATCATTTTCAGAATTAATTCTGCATTTTCGGCAGTTGTTTCCTACACAGACACCCACAACAAAGTATAAACTGAAAAAAATAACCAACACAACAACTTTTTAAAAGCCATTTTCATAGCACTTTTAACTAGATTTTATTCCAGCTTATGAGAGTGAGAAGGTAGTCAGGCTGTCTGGTGCACAGTGGGATCCTTCAGGTGGTCCTGTGCAGGGCCAGGAGTTGGACTTGGATGATCCTTATGGATGTGTTCCAACTTGGAATATTCTATGATTCTATGTAATGTATTTCAGTGGTAACTCAAGCCAGTTTTGACTTCCATTTGTTGGTTTAGATTTCTGGGTTTGTACTTGCACAGCTTTTGGACTGTACTTAGTGTAGATTTACTCATATTCTCAATAAGAGTCATAGAAACCAATTTTTTTTTTCTGACTTGCCATGGCTTGAAGGAAAAAGCAGCAGTGAAAAGCACATTTACCTCCAAAACAAGTTGATACACTCTCTATACACATCACTTATATGACAAAGCTCCATTTTTACAGAACAATGTTACCTGGATCTATGGAGAGGCTCAGGCAGTGTTTGAATGCTCACAGTTCATATTACACCTGTATTTATAGGCAGAACTGTGTTCATAGAGCTTTTGCAGCCAAGTTCCTAGCAGCCTTGGAAGGCTGTTTGTGCAAATGAGATTGCTAAACTGCAAGAACTTTTGAAAGGAAAATGAGCTGGAAATTACAACTATGCTTGAGGCATGTCTGAAAGCCATTTGGGCTAACAATTCTGTGTTTTCAACTTAAAGACCCCCACTCAGATAGATCCAGTACAAACCTGGGAACACAGAGGAGCAGTTCCACAATGGAAAGGCTGTGTGACTATGGTGTCAAGTAAAACCATTCTTTTGCATCAGTGCAGGCTTCTTGATCATAGACAATCTATCATGATCACAGAATAAAACTTAAACCTCCTTTAAAATAGGAAAACCTTTTGCCAAGCTGATCTGGTTTTTGTTAGGTGAAGTACTGCTGTCAGATTTGGATAAATCAAGAGCTAAGTTTTTGTGCTTCTTGATTTCATTCTTCCCTTGTGCTCACATTTTCCATTTGAAATATGTCCCAGTGGTTCTGTGATTTCACACTGTCTCTCTATGTGCTATTAAGAGTCTGATACTGTTGCCTTCTAAGTGGAGTTCTGCCATGGACTTAGCTCAAAGGAACTGGGTTTCTGGTTAACTTCCAGCCTGACAGCAAAGACTCCGTGTCAGGCCTTTTACAAAAAGCTGCATTTCCATGTCTTAGGGCTTTCCCAGGGTCTTACAACAAAGCAGTGTCACGAGTAAAGATATAAAAATGTCTTACTGAGTAATTCTAAATTCTAGGTGACATCCCTTTCTAGATTCAAGAAGTGTAAAAATAATTGTCTTTATAAGCAGAAGTTTTTACAGTACTCACAGGGTTTCTTTGGAATTCAAAGGGATGCAACATCACCTATGTGGTACTTGTTTCACTTGCTGAGTTATTTTCATACATGTTAGAATTTGAAATTTATTGTAACTGTCCTTGGTTTTCCTCACCTATCTGTGATTAGAAGCCAGATCTCTCAATATCTTAGCCTGCTTCAAGAGAGAACAATGCAAAAAAACCACATGTGAATGGAGTGATCATGTTTGTTAACCTGATTGACTCATCTTACCTTCCCTTTGGTGCCTTTACTCACTTTTGGGCCAGTCAATATTTACCCATTCCTTCTGACTAACTCCTCAGTCCTGCCAAAACTTCTAAGACATACAAGGAACTGGGGAAACAGAAGAATTATGTCTTTAAGGCTCTTAAAATTAGAGAAAAGTCCTGAAATTCTACTAAACCAATGTGACATTGATTTTGACAAAAACTGAACAGCAAGCTAATGCCTGTAACAGGTTTGCACTGGAAACTTGTAAGCTAGCTTAGGAAGAAAGTCTCAAGATAAAATATTCCCTGAATTCCTTCTAACAATGTCTTTTAAAAAGAATTCCTTGCATGTAGCTGTAACTTCTTTTCAGAGCAAGGGTTCACTAATATGTACTGAGGTGAAATAATTCAGGGCCTCTGACTGTCTGAAGTTTCTTCAAACTTGACATTTTACAAAGGAAGTCAAAAAGAAGAGTAATGTTTGGAAGAGAATGGTGGTGTCAAAGGCAAATGATTTTGACTGGGGGGCTAGGATATGTAAGGTGTATGAATTATGTGGGGAGATAAGATCACACTAAAATCAGTAATCTCCAATCTAGATATTACCTCTCAGAATATAAAAGTAGCTTTAACTTTTGCTTTAGTTTATGTTGTTTTGTTTTTTAAAAATCATTCAAGTTAGTGTACCCCCACAGGTCTGGATGGAGTGGGGTTGGGAGAGGCTCAGTGAAGTGTCCTGCACCTCCACCTCAGATATGGACAAGATCCATTATTCCCCAGCTTAGTCAGTTCATTTGCATCAGAATTGGAAAGATGATTGTGATGACAAGGTCCAGGCCTGGTGAGTTAAGCTGAGAATTCCATGTTATTGCTTAAATGGATTTCATGATCTTCTTATCCCTAACATCTCATCCATCTATCTATCTGTCTATCTATCTATCTATCTATCTATCTATCTATCTTAATTTTAAACCACACAATTCAATCATCTCTACTTACTGAGCTCCACTGAAGTTAAGGATTAGACCTATTCTTTTAAGAATCCAGTCTGGTCAGTCATCATCCGGTACTTTATCTCTTATGACTCATCTTGTTTACTCATTCCACACAGCTAAATATTTTTTTACCCCACTGACTAATTCACATTGAGGTTTCTTGCTCTTTGCTGTAATGCATATTTTGCGTAAATGGGATTTTTCTAAGCAGATTATTTTGTCTGCTTTTTTGAAGTGTGTAAGAAAATGTAGAAAGGATGCTTTATTTCAGTGCAGATCTCTTGAGGGAATACACTGCAGGTTGGTTAGTCTAATGCAGAATCTTGTGGCTCATAAAAAGGAGTACTTCTCTTCTATGGCCACGATTACAAGCTTTGATAAGGTTTTTAAATGGAGTATTGGGGAGATTAGTGGGGATAAAAAAATGTTTCAGTGTTCAGAGGATAAGCATGGGTTATATTGCTTATGTCAAGCTGAGCTAATGCTTGTTTGCATTTTAATGTTACCCAAACAAGTTTTGTCCAGTCACATGGTGGACAGAAATACACAGAGTTACACTTGGTGACTCATTCCTGCAGGTTTTATCAACTCCTTTGGTGCAAGCATTTGGATACTGTATGCTCTAATCACACCTGAATTACAACCATGGATAACCCAGAGCCATCCTGGAAAACACAGCAAAATATGGAGGTGTAAAGATAGCAAAGTCTTTTCTTTAGAAATAATCAGCACAGAGGGTTAGGGCTAAAATTTTCCAAGTCAAGGAGAAGTTTCCTTATGCTAGCACTGCACCATTGGCGAGCACAGAGCCTCTTGCTGCACACTCAGGCTGGCAAATATCTGACAGGTCTATGTGGATCTCCAAAAACAAAATTTCTTCAGACTGAGTTCAGAATGCCTTTTCTAACTGTTCTGGCCAGCTGTCTGCCTCAGCAAGTGAGCAGGGGAAGGGGAAAAGATCAGCACTTAGCAAAAAGCCTTGGAATCATCCTTCAGACCTATTCCAAGAGCAGAACCACTACAATTCCTGGCCATGGAGACTGGAGCCCAGTATGGCCACTCTTCCATAGGCTCTTAGACACTCACTGGTACACTTGCAAAACATCCCAGAGAGCTTTTCAGGCCCATAAAGCAGATAAAAAAATAAAGCCCATTTGCAATTTTGGAATGTACAAAGGAATGGTGTTACCTGGAAGTGACTGTGCTATGTATGAGCTTGAATCATGCCAAATGCAGTTGTCAGAGCCGGATGTTTGCAGGCTTCCAGCACCTGTCAGCCCTGCCTCAAGAGAAGGGCAGGGGGAATTTGCTATGCAGATTACTTCTCTGTGGAATCACTCTGGAGGATATAAATACTAACAGAATCATATCAAACAAAGTCTAATAATTCCCACCAAAGAACAATGGAATCTTATTATATTCTTGTTTTAATAGCAGGAATTTTAGTTGCTTTTGTATTGATGGTTTTAATTGCAACTGATCATAATCTCTTCAAGGAAGAGATTCCTCCTGATGCTGACCAGCCAGCAAAGCTCAGCTTTTATCACCGTGTGTACACTCTGATGGAAATTCTGGTGAGTTTATCATGCTCTGGGATACTGGGATTTTCAGAAATGGAAAGACCTGAGTATGAAGATATGCATCTAAATACTGCAACTACATGTAATGGGAAGCACAGTAACACAGATTTAAAGGCCAAAGGTTGATTTAGTTTTATTGCTATATATAAGGCAGACAGGATGAGGTGAGTTCTTTCAATACTGAGATATCCATTCTTATGCTGCAATTGTATATTTCTGTAATGAAATTACTGGTCCTGTGGATGACAGGAGGGCTGTGGACATAATTTGCATGAATAGTAATAACCTGAATTTCTATGTCTAAATGCACTCTAATATATGTAAGGCAATTTCCTAATTTCTGAGCTATTTGCAGTAATTTTCTTACCTTTGTTTCTGTTCTTATTCTGCAGTGATTGAATTACAGAGTCCTAGTTAAATACCATAGAATCAGGTAGGTTGGAAGACACCTCCAGAAGAAACCTGCCAAAGCAGGTTTAGGCCTGCTATCACTTATTATCTAAGTACCTGTAAGCCAGCCTCACTGTGCTGTGGGCTTTGCCATCACAGAAAGAAACAGCTTTCACCCAAAAAGCTTTCAAAGTAGGCAACAGGAGCAGGAGCAGTCTAAGCCAGTAGGAGCAGTCTAAGTCCTGTCATGTCTGGCACGTAATATATCAAAAGAAAACCTGCAGGAAAATCAGAGTGGTTTCTTTGATGTTTGTATGAAGCTCACCTCAATCCTCTAATCCCCAGTTACACAGACAGAACACAGGAACTTGGGCCCACATGCTGAGAGGTGATTTGGGCCATTACAATCTGTTGAAGACTTAGGTGGGTTGCTTGAATTCACACAGCAGCATTCACCAAATCCAGTGGTTGTCCCTGATTCTCCAGTGGTACTTTTCTGCCTTGTCTGCCATGAAAGAAGAGGCTGCTGTCCTTGCATATCTCACACTGCCCTTTATGTTATGTTGTTTATAAACGTAATATAATAATATGACAGTGATATTATAATAGGACAATGTCATTAAATTCTCTATTTTCCCTATTTAGTGGGAGAAAAGATTCTTTCAGGTGATACTTTTAACCCATTTGCACAGCTTTTAAGTGTCTGTAATGAAATAAGTGTATATGCTGTCTTCATTGATAATCATTCCCTAAACTTCAGCATCCTTTTTCTGAATAGTTTTAAAGATGCATTTCACCACTTGCTATGCATTGAATCCACTCATCTATTTTTCTTTCAAAAGCCTTTAGGCATCTGCTGGTACTTTGGGTGAATTTCTGGTTTATGTTTTTGCTCAGAGGAGCAGCCCTCACAGTGAGGACTTCACAGGTTTCTTATTAAGTGCATAATGCTTTGTGTATGGCACGTGTGCAATAAATTTATCCTGATGAATGCTGCTCTTCCTGTGCCATCAAGCTGTGCTACCACTGTGCCAGTGATGTGCCTGAACTGTATGCTCCTGTAAAAACCTCTTTTTCCACAATACAGAACAGTGTTTTCCTCTCTTCTTCCACCTTACTTGCAATGTCTTAGAAAAGCTGCAGCACCAGGTAAGTGTGTACCTTCAACCAGAAGGTATACCAGTGATGCTTCTGCTGCATCTGTCCTCATCCCTTGTCATGAAGAAATCAATGACCATGTAAAATGGAAGAGATGAGAGAAAGCCTCCTGGCTTTTGTTTTAAACTACTCAGTTTAGTCTGTGTTCAGACTAACTGTGCATATTGCATCTGTGATATGAAGTTTTGATGATAATTACTGTGGCTGGAAAAGCACACTTCAGTGTGACTGAGAGAAAGCCTGTCTGATGTAGTCCTAAAAGTCCCTGAAGCTCAAATTGAGAGGGTTTTGCTGCTTTTGGTATGTGATTTTATAATTATTTTAAAGTAAAAACCTGGTCTCCATATGATCTTCCACATAAAAAGCCAGTTGGTGCCAGAATTTAGGTGTTCCAGCAAATAGTTTTTCAAAGACTGTGTTTCACAGGAAAAGCTGACATGCTCTTTCTCATACACATAGGCACATTTTAGGACCTGGTTTATGTAATACATTTCACCTCCTAACACTGATGACATCTGTCTAAAAATAGTCAAACCTTTTAGGTTTTAAATGTATTGCTGTAGGTTCTGAAGTATTTCCTAATTCTTGATTAAGAAGTTTTTCGACAGAGTACATACCAAATTCCCTCTTTCTCCTCCATGACAGTGTTTCCCTTGCATTTGGAGATGCCTCTGTGATGTCAGGAACTCCTAAGACAAGGCAAGGAAAGAGAATATTTAGATAGGATGCTCTGATACCAAGTTTATCATATATATTACTGTCATCTGAAAGCCCTGAAAAACCTCAAGGATGTTAGAACATTCAAATGAGATTAAATGGCAATTCTGCCAGCTTCAAACATTCCAAAACCATAACTCTGACAGAAGAACTGACTTAAGAGTCATGAGAGTTTTGTAGATTGCTGTTTGGAGATTAGATTCACCCTGTGGTTTCTGCCACCATTGTACTCAGTCTTACAGTAGTTTTCCCCTTTGCTGTGATACCTTAAAATGTGCTTTTTCAAATGCAAGGCAAGAACTATGGACATCCATTAGTCTCTTAAACTACCCTATGTACTGCTGGCATCAGTGGCAGAATGTTATGAAAACCTCCAGATCATCTCTAGATTCCCACTTTTGTTTCTAACTGATTTGCTCCCTCTTCCATGGCTCATGGCAATTTCTTCTATTACTCCTCACCCAACTTGTTTATTGCAGACTGTGTAGATTATTAGGAAGAAACAATCTGTGATACACAGGTTGAAAAAACCAATTTACACAAGCAGAGCTGGTCTTCAGTTTGTAAGGAATTGATACAGAGACTTCTGTGGCTTGGAAAAGAACAACAATACATTTTGCAGATGGCTTGTGATGACTGCCATCATTCCAGAAGAATGAACTGCAGTAGTCCAGAAGGGCATTTAAGTCACCATGTAATACGAAGGGAAGTGTTATTCTAACAGGAAATACATCCATTACAACATGTGTTCAAAGGAGGATTTCAGTGTGATATTTAGACTACCTTAATTATCAGCAGTTGACTGGTCTTGGATAAGGCCATTTAACAAACCTTCCCTGTTTTCAGAATATTTAGTTTTTTGCTGATGAGATGTAAAAACTGACTGCAGGGTCATTTATGAACAGCTGTGAGATCTTGGAAAAGGCAGTGGTTTCACTAATGGAGAAGGAGATAAGATTCAGAACCGTTTTCATCAGTTCCTCACTTGGGCCACAGCCCCTCAATTATGATTACAGACACAATGATTTTCTTACAGCTTGTTCTCACTGACCCTATGGCAGGGGCATGACCCAACACCATTAATCACCAAGTCTTGCCCACAGACTGGCCTGTGTTTTTTTCCCCCAGTATGACAATCCTGTCATGAGAAGGACATTTTCATCTCACCTAACCTTAAATATTTTAACTGAGGCATCTGAAGTACAGTTTATCATGGAGATGAACAGACACCTCCAGAGCATGATTTAACACACCCAGGATTGGAACCATCCCCAAGAAATGCCTCTTTCTATTCACTCATTAGGAAAGGAGCCTCAGGCCTCCCAGCTTCCACACATGAGCAAATGCCTGTTGTTACTTGTGGTAAATCCAGATCACAGGAACTAGAAGGTATTTATATAAGACATTTAATGGAACAAGTATTACAACATTCTTCCTGCAATCATGAAGATGTAAATTTTCATGTTCTTAACCGAAATTCCAAAGACAGTTATTTGTGGGAATACTAAAAACTAGCAAATAACCAACCCAATTATGCTAAAGGCAGTGTAGGAGAAGGTAGCTTGTGGCCTCTATGAAGACTTGTATTCGCTATAGTAATTTCTCATATTTCCTGTTCCATCTATCTAGGCAAAGAACTTAAACCATTTGTGTATCCTGGAGGAGCACACACTTATCAGGCTGATCATGGATGGGCTCCCAGCATGGTGGGATTCCCAGCTCTCCATTAAGGATCTGCATTTTGATGGGGTACCCATGAGGATTTACCTGCCAAGAAAACCATCTGCAAGCAAACGGAGAGGAGTTGTCTTCATCCATGGGGGATGTGGCATTTTTGGAAGCATCAGTAAGGAACTGAAAGAGAAAATGTGACTATTTAGCTTTGTTAACTGCCTGCTTGTAAAAACTCCTGAGTGAAGTGACTGAAGCTTAGAGAGACTGGAGATAGAAAGCACTTAGTGCTTATTTTTAACTTTTTAAACTAATTGCACTTATTTAAATTATTTTTATAGGATATAGCACTCTTTATCATAGAACCATTAGGATCATAAAATGGTTTGGGTGGAAGTGACCCTAAAAATACAATCTTCTTCCACCCCCTGCCATGGGCAGGGACACCTTCCACTATCCCAGGTTGCTCCAAGCCCAGCCAACCTGGCCTTGGACACTTCCAGGAATGGGGCAGCCACAGCACTGGGCACCCTGTGCCAAGGCCTCACCACCCTCATAATAAAAATATGTTCCTTACATGCAAACAAATTCTATCCTCTCTCAGTTTAAAACCACTTCTCATTCTTTATTAATCATAATCATAATAATCCCTTATTTTCCACACAGATTAATGAGCTCTCTTAATGTATGAACTACACAGCAACTCCTGATGGCCAAAGTCTAGCTTATTTTTTTCCTAAGAAAATCTGGGTACTCACTAAATAGGCAAGGGGCCAACAAGCTATTGCAGTAATATGTCATGAAAGTATAAGGGACAGTATTGACTGAAGTTTTCTAAGATGTTAATTGCATTAACAACATTTGTTCTTCAGGAAGTTATGAAAGAATATGCCGGCACATAGCCAGAAAATCTGATTCAGTGGTTGTGTCTGTTGGGTGAGTAAGATTCAACCATGCTAATCCCAGAATTAGAGAACTCTGCTGCTTTCCCCCCTGCTTCCCACACACCCCTGAACTTATATTTCTTTGAATATAGGAAAAGAAACTGAGCTCTAGTGCTGTCTTCCCCACATTGCTGTTACATGGGAGCAAGCGTGTGCCATGGAATGGCAATGGAAATACCTGAGCCAGGGTTAGAGTTACAGCTTTGTTCATTGTACATCACTGTCACCACAGAAATCATTACCTTTGTTTGATAGTAAGAAATTAAAAGCCAAATATCAGATTTTAATGTTTGAGGGGAGTATTTAAAATCATCTGGGATGATTTTAAAGAGTAAATAATGAGTCCAAAATTCAGTATTTTTTAAAACCAGCATGACCACTGCTTCCTATAAAATGTTTTGACTATGGAAAATACATGATGGTATAAAGAAACCTTAATTTCTCACAAATTCTTCCATGAAAAAGTTTATTGTTAAGGGATTTTATTAAATTGGGAGGAATTGGTTTTGAGAAGGAAAATGAGGAAAAGTTGTTCTGGTTTGCTTCAGCATGTAAAAACTTTAGACTAGATATAATTAATGATGTCATTAATATTGATTTGGGGGAGTTTTTGCAGGGGATGTATTTCAGGTGAGACAGAATGTGTAACACCAGCTGCCTTTTTCACTTCTCAGGTATCATTTAGCACCGGAGCACAAGTATCCATCCCAGACTCTGGAATGTCTCACTGCTACCCTGCACTTCCTGAGGACTGCAGAGACCTACGGGGTGGATCCTGCTCGGGTTATTGTTTGTGGGGACAGTGTAGGGGGCACATTCACTGCCAGTGTTTGCCAAGAACTAGGGCATAGGACAGACATCCCAAAGATCCGTGCCCAGGTGCTGATCTATCCATTTCTCCAAGCATTGAACTTCAATCTGCCATCTCACCAGAAAAATGCTGCCATTGCCTTCCTGTCCCGGGAGCGCACAGTCCATTTTATTCTCAAATACCTGGATAAGGATTACTCCCTGAAGAAACCAATTCTGGCTGGTTCTCATGTTCCTGAGAGTATAAATTTGAAATATAGGAAATGGATAAACCCAGATCTTATTCCAGACGAGTTTAAACTGGGCTATAAACCACCACTCCCCACTTTGTTTTTGCCTCAAGTCCATGAAGAAGTGCAAGAGCTGTTTGAGCCCCGGGTGTCCCCGCTGCTGGCAGAGGATGCTGTTGTTTGTGGCCTCCCTGACACCTGTATTGTCACCTGTGAGCACGATGTGCTCAGGGATGATGGACTGCTGTACAAGAAACGCTTAGAGGACAACAACGTACACGTGACCTGGCACCACGTGGAAAAAGGCTTTCATGGTGCACTGGGATTTTTTGGATATGGTATTTTCTCTTTCCCATCATCAAGTATAATTATGAACCACATTGTAGACTTTATAAAAGGCTATTAAATAATTTTCTTGCATACAGTGCACTGGTATTTAGAAAGAGTGTGATTCAATTAAGTGATTGAATTAACTATTTACTAGCTATTTGTCCATTAGAATCAAGGCAAGAACTTATGACATTAGCATGGTCTGCTGAATTCTGAATTTTACTTGCTATTACTTAGGAATGTGATGTTTAGAGGTTTTTTGTAAGCTTGCTTTGATGTTCTCTTCTTGCATTGTAAGAATTTTTGTTCTCTTCATATGTCAAAGAATAAAAACTCATCATAACAAAAAACATTCTAAATGTGTAAGTAAAAAATGCATGCAGTGTGTGAGTAATTAGCCATTTGCACACACATGCCCCCACCTAGTGCCCCCAAAATCAGCATGGCAATACCTCTGGAGAGGGGAGATTTCTTCTCTACCTCAGGGATGAATTGTAATCACCATCAGTGTCTGAACAGACAACAATAGCTTTGCATTTATGTTTAAAATCTGAAGGAAGGAATTGGGTATATGTACAAACCTCATTTTAAAGGGAAATGGAGGACAGATAGGTTGGTACAGCTCACACGCTGCACGAGATGGGTACCAGGAGGTACCTGAGACTGCAGCAGAGATGAAGTGAGGGAGAACTGATCAAAAGTAACCAAATATCCTCTAAATTATATTCTATAAAGTTCCTTTCTGAGCAGCATTTGATTGTATTCAGCTTACCTGGCTTTTGGGGAGAAAGGATGTAAATAGCATGGAAACTGCCAAATAATTTCTGTGGATATCCAAAGCCAAAGAAAAACTTCAACTGAGCTCAATTGTTGTATTGCTGTAATTGTTATATTGCTTATTAGGAGAGATCCACCCTTGCTAAACACAAATCCAAAGATAATTGCCATTGCATAGCAAGATAGCTGGGCATGCAACACCTGGGAATTGTAAAATGTTTAACTGTTGTGCAACCACCTTGCCTTTGTAACATCCATGCACACATGACTGTGGAAAGAGGTCAGTACATGTCTACTGTGCCAGGCAAACTGTGAGTAGGAAGAAGGCAGTGGGCTGAACGTTCCATGTTGTCACCATGTTAATGAATGCTGATGACAGGTGAACTGGTTCACATCTCTGCAGCAACAAGTCACTACTTGAGGGTTCTCATTCTCCAGTCCCTCTCAGCAAAATGAAATTACATTTCTTCATGCTCTGTTGACACAACAGAGAGTTTATTGTTTCATTTTTCCTGTTGCAGGCATAGCAATTAGCTCTTCAAGCAAAGAAATGCTTCCAGGGGCAAATAGTGTCATAGTTCCAAATGTTCACTCTTTGAGGACTTCAGGATCTGCCTTGGTTACAAAGACAAAGGTTGGGTTACCAGCTCACATTGGTAGCTGAGACTGGGCCAGCAGAGTCTGTATCTGCTATGAAAGCCTTGCAAGAAGCTGAATGATATTGGAGAAGCTGGAGAAGGTTGGCAAGTGCCAGCACTAAGGAGGTCTGTACAATTCCACCTTGTATTTTGTAAGTTATGAGATGGTCACAGATGATCTCATGCTATTTTACAAGCAGTTCAGTGCAGCATTATACTCCTTCTCAGTTCAGCTACCCAAGACTTGTTTTCTCTCCTTTATCAGTCTCTGGAATTATGCCTCATTTATGGGTCAGTGTCCAAACTTGACACTGATCTACTCCCGAGATTTTTCCATAGTCTTTTATCTGTTGGTCTTTAATTTACTACAAATAGTAACAAATTTAGCTTTATAATATGTCAGCAGCATTATTAATTCTCTTGAACACACATTTGAATCATGGGCTATAACCACTGAGTGCAGATGGGTAAGCACAGAACAGCAAGTGCTGAGATAATGTATTCTTTGTTTAATCACGGCTCCCAGATTTTCTAAACTTTAAGAAATCACATGATCTAACTGTCTCCATGGAACTTCTGTACTTTATTTTAATTAATTTAATTAATCACAGATGTACTATGTGTGTTGCATTGCTAAGATACAATGTTTGAAGACATTCTTATAGTCACCAAAGCATGGCACTTTCAAGTACAAATTTTTAAAAATCAAGTACAAAACATAATGACAGTCAATGCCACCTACAGAATTAGGGACACCAAAGTCATTCCTCAAGGAATTATGAAGCCAGAGAGTGAGGAGTGACTAGCCCAGCTCCTGTTCAAGTTCAGGTTTCCATCACCAGATGGCTCTCATGCTCTGCAGAACCCAAAAGGATCTTCTTGGGTCACACAGCACTTTCTCTGGAATGTTTCCCAGTATCCCAGTACAGGCTTCCATTTAAAGCGAGTTCTGTTGCCAGCTAATCAGCACCATGATCCAGAGGCAGGAATGTTTTACATCTGTTACATCTGGCTCAGTCTTTCCCCTTGCATGTGCACCCATATCACAGAAAAAGAACAAGGAATGACAAGATTTCAGGCCTGGACATTAAGCTTTTCACTGGAAATTAATAAGAAGGGAGTCCCTGGTGTAGAATAGGGCTTCGGCCTGGTCTATCCCCTGCTCTATCTCACAGGAGCAGAGACAAGGTCAAAAAGTTATCAGAAGCCAGAGAGAGCATTTATTTGAAAGATTATTTAGGGAATGGTTTTCTCCATCCTGGGCCTCAAGCTTGTGAATTGCTGAGACTAAGCTTACACAGCATTAAGTACTACTCTGTACCTGCAATGCCCAAAGGGAAAAAACATTATCACTTCAGAAACCAACGAGTTTGTTTCTTCGCCAGCTTCCAGCTTGCAGTCTTTGTGTGGAGCCCCTGGGGGTGCAGTGATGTCCAAGACCTGCCAGCTGTTGGTGAATTGGCACCAAAAAGATTTAAAACACAGAAGAACAACAGGTGGTAAGAACTGCAGTACAAAGGATCTGTCACAGGTGTCAAGAGCCTTCTTAGATCCCCAGAGGCGCCAAATGTGGTAGGTTTACTTAGACCACACCTCACCCATTGGGACAGCACAGTTTAGCACAGGCCAATTAATTACTTTCACTATTATACACTGAAGAAGGGAGATCCAGTTGTATTTTGTGCAACAGTATTTCCCAATGCTCTTGTCTGAGCTGTAAGAAAGCTGAACCCTCTGTGTACCTTTGTCCTGATGGGTTTGAATTCACCACTGGCATTTCTCAAGTGCCCCAATCCCCAGGCAATGCTCCTTTCAGCAAAATCCCTTATCGAGATGGGCATCAAATGCCATTATCCAGAAGGATAAACAAAAAGGAATCTGATTTTACATTTAGCATATAAGTAACCTTCTGGCAAGGGAGGGAGAGGCACAGGGACCTTGGGAAATGAAAATCCACAAAGAGTTGTTGGATAAAATGAAGAAAGTTTGGGCAGAGAGAGCAGAACATGGAATCAGCTGCTTCTCACAAAGTGTAACACCAGACTCAAAAATGAAGCTCCATCCTGCTTATTGTAAACAGTTTCTGAAGTCAAGTATCAAGCCTGAGCTATTTCCTATGCAGGTCATGGACTATACATGCTAAAGCCCTGGGGTTCTCTGTCTTTAGTTACGTTTTATTATACAATTCAAGGTCAGCTCATCTGTTATATTATTTTATTATTATTTAAGAAAAAAATTACACAGTATGTTAGCTCCAGAGGAAGATCCTAAAGCTCACCACAGGAAAGAATGGGCTGCTGGTGCCTAGTCAGTGCTACTAGCCCTGAAACCATTAAGTTCAAGTCTAGTTTACATCATTTAGGGTCATATTTCTACCTGGAATGACATCTGTACATAGTATCTTCTGGAAGACAGAGACTGCAGCACTGCCAGACTCAACCAAGACACAGGTAAAAAACCAAACAAAAACCAAGGAAACACAGCAGCTGGTGCAGGAGAAGAGCCATTGAGGAGGATGAGGCAAGAACAGCTCTCAGACCAGGCTGCAGCTGCCTCTGGCTCCACTGGACTCAAAGGTGCAGTGGCAGCAGCATCCAAAATCTTCCATCACAGATGATGAAACATGTTTGTGACACTGAGCCTTGATTTCAGTCTAAGTCTGAAAAAGTAAGGCATGGAGGCACAACAAAGCAAGAATCTAAGCAGCTCAGAAGATGATTACCAAGAAATGCTGCATGGGAACTCACAAATAATAAAGACTTGCCTGTTATCAAAAAACAGAGAGACAGAACAAGTTTTTGTCTTCTTGTAAACTGACACTACAGTGATCCATCAAGTCCTGGCTCTGTTGTGATGGGCACAGCCTTGTTCCTGCAGATGTGAAAACTGCTTATGCAAGCTTCTCCCACGGCTAATTGTTACTGTCTAATTGTATGGTTGGGTTACCACATGTTTTCATCTTACTATTGGCATTTTTGAAAGCTGGATTGTGAGCTCTGATGAGGACAGCTAATCCTGTGCCTTTACCTTCAGAAATCCGAAAGTCTGAAAAAGGAGGAGGACGCCACAGCTGGTTCCTTCTTGGGCTCCTACCAACACAGCAAGATGGAAATTCTCCTGGCCATTTTTCTCACTGTTTTGGCTGGTATTGTGGCAATGGCTTTCTATTATGAACACCCCAAAGCAGAAATTCCTCATGGAATCAGTGAGCGCCAAAAGCTTTATGTTCTTCATTACTTCATGAACTTTGGGCTTGGTTTGGTAAGTAAAACTTAATTAAAGCTTGAGTTTTTAATTCTGTTTCTGTTCGTTTGTTCTGTTTGTTTTTCTGTCTTAATTCTAATTCTATTTCTGTTAGAGAGATAATGGTTTGGTGGTATTTTTTAGAATCAATATTTAAATAAATTGCAATACTTAAATAAACTAACTAAATAAATATACTCAGCTGTGCTGGGTATTATAGACTCCCCTGTTTGCTATACAGCACCAAAAGCAATATTTTTGAAAAATAAAATTGGGCAGACTGTGCAATTCCCAGTTTTTTCTGGTGGCTTGTGTTTTAGCTTTTCATGCCTGCTGCCTCAAGGCAGTGCTGGAAGGCTTAGAAGGTAACTTGCCCAGTGGATGTGGAATTTTTGCTCTGTACGACACCGTGCTTGCTTACAGAGTGAGCAGCTAAATGATATCTGTGATCTCAGCTCTCTCCTACAACCCTGTCACTCTCCTCCTGAGCCATCAGAAGAGAGCTGCCACATTCATCATCGTGCCTTTCAATATGCCTCAACAACTTTCTTTTTTGAGACAGTACACGTAATATCTAAAGTGACTTTCTGTGTCATTGTTTTTGGCACGTTTTTGATCTGTCCTCGCTTTTTATCCTTGCTTTTTTCAAAACTAAAACATGACATGCACTTGTCTTTCTGTTTCACCAATCATCCTTTCCTGAATTAAATGTTGCCCCAGTCATTCAAAAAACCCTTCTGTGATACCTACACTAAGCTTCTTTTAGTTGTTTAAATAGTGAAAAAAACCGGTTCAATCTCTTTGCTTGTGCATTGCATTTCACCTCAATTCTATATTCTAATGTTAATTCTTCCTTTCTTTTCCTGCCCCATTGCTTAGTAAGTTAAGTTTTGTTGGAAGTCAGTGAGCTCCCAAGAAGGTGACTCACGGTGTCTCTGGTGCCACACCCACCAATAAAACAGGATAGGAATTGAAGTCAATTTTCTTACAAGTATTATATAGTGTATAAACATCCACATATTCTAAATACTGTGTGACTACTCTTCATCCATCAAAGTTTTATTTTTGTGTAATTCACTTGTTAAAAGCAAAATTGCAGAATTTAGAAATTTACTGGTGATTTATGTGATTTTTAGCTTCTGATCGACAATTTTGTATCCTTTTTGCTGGCCAGTGAGAGGCCAAACACAAGCACTGTCACACACTGCCTGAAAGGAGCAGAGAGATAAGGACATTAATGGAGGGTTAAACCAAAGTTTAAATGCAAGTAGAGTTCAATTCATGTGGCAACTCCTGCTATGGCTGTTGGGCAAATTACTTGTGCCAAATTCTTTCAAAGGCTGACAATCTATGAAGTCAAAACTGCACGGAAAATTACAATTTACAAGTATATCCAATGTTCAGCTGGGGCAAAAGGCAACACCACTGTGGTTGGTAAGGTCTCCTAGGGTTCATTTTAGTATTTTCAGGACAAAGATGATCTCCATATTCCATACAGATATAGCTAATTGCACATTTAACCTTTACTGTTACAAAAGTATTAGTGTGAGGAAAGAAAGTACCAGAGAGAAATTGATGAATAAATAAGGAAAGTTATTTTCCCACAGACATGGACCAGGAGTTCTATAGAAGGAATCAATATGTAACTATAACTTTGCCAAAAGACAATCCTTTCTGTGTATGGGATCAGCTCTTCAGATGGCCTAGAATAGGATACTTACACCAAATTTAACAGGATCGTGTTACTGAGCCACATGAGGTCTCTGAAATATGAGGTGAAAACCACAAGGGCAGGTTTTTAAGATCTATGCAGTGCAGACCTTTATAGGTATAATTCTCCTTGAAATGCATATGCATGAATAATGGCAGCACAACAAATTGAATTACTCATTAGAGAAGTCTGCTGTGGAAGTAGTGCAAAATTGAATCCAATATAGTGGAAATAGAGTGATACTGCCTCATATTTTTCATCTTGAGCAGGAATGACTAGAGCAGGCTACAAGTGAAACAGCTTAAATCCATGCAGATGCAATAGAGCAGATGAGCCCAGAGTGACATAAGAACCTTAGCCTGAGTGTTTAAGTAAGAATCAATGAGCTGGAGAAGATCAAGCCTGAGTTTAAAGCTATTCTTGGTCAGGAGGACAGCTATGGTAGATGCTATGGATTTTTTTTCCTGCAAGTTTAAAAGCAGTGTGAGTTTGGGAAACAAAAGTATTGATTATGTTGCTTCATCCAAAGCTAAAGTTTAAATACTGTAACTACTCTCTCCTTATTTTGTTCAGGCACATGGCTACTGAAACACCTGACAAGGTGAAGTATTTGACATCTTTTATCTACTATTAATAGTTTGACTGTTTTCCTACTGAATTGACCATAGAGTTTAAAATTTTTAATTATCAATCTCCAGGTTAGGTAGAAACTTGCACTACTTTGTGTTTTCTTTTATCACCAGGCAAAATTTTTGGACAACGTAGGTATCATCTCAGAGGTCCATCTCCTCAGGGTTATGATGGAGACAATACCACCATTTAAGGATTCACGTCTTCTTATCAAGGACTTAAGGTTTGAAAGCGTTAAAGTGAGAATTTACCAGCCAAAAACATCAAACAACAGCCAAAGAAGGGGAATCCTTTATTTTCATGGAGGAGTTGGCCGGTTTGGAAGCATCCGTAAGTAACAGAAATAATGTGTGCTATAACCACATGCAGCATCCAGAATGGGTCAGGGGAGGGGTGAGATGACCACAGTGGCTCATCTGGTCCCACCTCCCTCCTCCAGCAGGGCCATCCCACAGCACAGGGCACAGGATTGTGTCTAGACAGTTCTGGAATATCTCCAGTGAGGGAGTCTCCACAGCCACACACCACAGTGTCTGATCTGATATGGTATATCTTAAATTACAAGAGTTAGTAGGTTTAACATTGTAAATAAAAAAATAATTTCAGGACAGCAGAATCAATTTACTTACATGCAATAGGCATCAGGTTAAATTGCCTTTATATAGACTGTGCATCTAGAGTAGTCTCTGATCATTTTTTTATTTACAATGTTAAACCTAAGNCAGCAGAATCAATTTACTTACATGCAATAGGCATCAGGTTAAATTGCCTTTATATAGACTGTGCATCTAGAATAGTCTCTGATCATTTTTAATTCCTATTTTCTTCCTTCCTCTTCATGCTTATGAGAAAAATTGAAAATCTCACTAGAATTTTATTTCTTATTTAAAGCACCCATTTTTTGTTCCTAAGCGTGTGCAAGCTTGTATGTGTATATCATGCTGTGTGTCTTTATAGTGGAAAAGCAAGGAGAAAACACATTTTGGAATTTGAATGGGAAAGAGATGAGATGGTGCATCCTGCACAAGAAAAATTCTTGTACTGCATTTAGCAGGTTTTTTGTTGTTTGTTTTTTTAAAACAACTTCTCCCCTTCAAAATCACTTTAAAAGTGGCAGCACTGGTGCTGTCTGTAACTTTTCAAAGAGGGGACCAAAACAATGCACTGGTTTAAATTCTGGGTTTCTTACCAGCCAGAAGATTCTCAGAGCTGTAAGGAAATGGTAAGCAATGCCCAGATCAGACCATGGCACATGCCACACATGTTGCGTAGCATTGGCCAGGCAAGAGAGAGGTAAGAATTTCAGAATATTTTCATTCCATTTATTTTCAAAGCAAGTTATAATTGCAGTGAACTACTCTGTTTGATAGGGGCCTATGAAAGGACGTGCCGCTTTTTCTGCTGGAAGACAAATTCAGTGGTGGTGTGTGTTGAGTAAGTGACCAGCCCAGACACTCTGGCCCGAGGTTTGCAAGCCTTCACTGCAGTCAAACTCCTTTTTAAAGTACATTCAGTATCTATGCTTAATGATCCCATGCCTTTCACCCACACTAATTCCTCTCGGGAGGAGTCAACTAATCCCCAACTGTTTATTTACAAATGAAATCCATCACAGTAATTTTATAATTTGTAGCTACCAATAAGACATTGAGAATGTTTTTGTTTTCTAGAGCCATATCCAAACCACCATAGGCTGAAAGCCTGAAGTGTAATTGTTTCTCCTGAAAGCACAGTTGCCCAGAACACATATCCACCCTCAAAAGAAATCCATACACTTGACTCTATTGTCTTAAATTCTTCAGTAAGTTATATTTGCAAGCATGATGCATTTCCATGAAGAAATAGAAGCAGCAAATCCACATTTAACTTGTAGTCAACCTGAGATGACCATTGAAAATATTTCTCTGATGAGCTGTAAAAGCTCTGATGAGCTTTTTAAAAAGAAACAATGTCTAAAAGTTCAAAGAGTTGATTACAATTGCACTAATTGCTGTTTATATCCTAAAATACTTGAAGAACCAATAACTCACTGATTCTGTTTAAAGAATTCCATAACACTGAAAACCTTTCAGATTTTCATTATCAATTTTCTACACTCATATTTTCTAACAATTAGTTGTTAAACCTTCATTTTCTAACTGGAATTAATGATAACTGATTGACACATCTGCCTTGCCAACTAATTCCAAAACAACTCTCATGTGCCTTCAGACACAAGATAGTAAAGAAGTATTTTGCAAAGGTAGAACAGTGTACTCTCCCAAACATGAACAGTAGCAAATAATACAACAAAAGCATTAATTGGATCAATTCTATTGCTGCAATTATAATTGCAGAGTATTTTCCTGTCTTTTGAGAGAAATAAATGAATGCCAAGATTCCATCGGGCCCATTCACTAGAAATGACTGTGCTAAAACACTTTCACTCCTCTTTAGGTATCGTTTAGCTCCTGAGCACCCATTTCCAGCCCAGTTTGAGGACTGTCTCACTGCTGCCATCCACTTCCTGAGGACTGCACAAGAGCATGGAGTCGACCCTTCCCGTGTTGTCATCTGTGGAGACAGCAGTGGAGGGACTCTCACTGCTGCTGTTGCTCAAGCACTGGTGAACAGAAGAGATCTCCCAAAGCTGAGAGCACAAATCCTAATATATCCTTTTCTGCAGTGTGTGGACTTAAATTTGCCTTCTTATCAGCAGAATGAGAGAATCCCCATTTTGCTAAAGGAACGAACCCTTGTTTTTGGCTTGAAGTATGTTAATCTGGACTTGGGCCTCGTCAAAGATGTATTTAAAGGCTGCCATGTTTCAGAAGATCAGAGACTGAAATATCAGAAATGGGTGAGTCCTGACCACATCCCTCATGAGTTTAAAACAAGAGGTTACAAACCAAGTCCAACATACCTACCCTCAGAAGAAATCTGTGAAGTGGCCAAGCCTGTGTTTGACCCTGTTTTTTCACCACTGTTGGCTGAAGACAGTGTTATTGCCCACCACTTGCTTTTCTGTTTGTCTGTGGTTAAATACTGCTTCTGATGTAT